>JAZKJV010006788.1:0-46468 GCA_037367405.1 Ottelia alismoides | reverse complement strand
TGCTGCGCTCGCTGGACAGCGTGTTCGAGAGCGAGTCGGTGCAGAACAAACTTTCGTCCGAGCTGCTGGTGCGGGAGATCAAGATCACGCTCGGCCAGCTGCCGGCGGAGTTCCGGGATTCGGTGAAGCGCGTTCGGGTGTTCGGTCGTGGAGAAGCGGCGCGACGTTTTCAGTACGAAGCAGTCGGGCGCCTCGACGCGATGGGCTTGAAAGTCGAGCTGGTGGAAGCGTACGCGGGCAATGAGTTCGCCAAGACGCTGCCGCCGAACGTCGAGGTTTCCTCCGCGTTCAGTGTGGCGGCGCGTTGCAATCACGGGCGTGCCGACTCTCTTGGAGTTTCTGCCGCCGAAGGTCAGCGCGTTCCAGGCTGTTCACGAATCGTTTCGCTTCGAAGAAGGTCGGCTCGATTGGCGCGGCCGCCGCGGCGATTATTCTCCTCGTGGGCGGCGCGTTCGCTGTGCAGCAGTACAAGCTGTCGCAGCTGCGCGACCGGTGGACAGCCATGTCGCCGCAAGTTCGCGAGCTGGAAGACATGCAGGGCTTGAATCCGGCGGTTTCGTCCGTGGTTCGACTCGTCGTTCCGCAATCTCACCCTGCTGCGCAAGGTGACCGAGGCGTTCCCGGAGGACGGCGTGGTGACGGCGAAGACGGTGGAGATTCGCGATGTCTCCGCGTGAGCTGCTCGGGCCACGGCGACGGACAATCAATCCCTGCTGCGCATGCTCGAACAGCTGCGCGCGGCGAAGGAAGTGCGCGATCTCAAGGTGGATAACATTCGCGGCAAGACGCCGCTGCAGTTTACGTTCAACTTTCACTGGGGCGAAGGAGGCGGCGATGGAAATTAAAGGGCAGAACCGGCAGAAGCTTCTGGTGATCGCCGCGGCGCTCGGTGTGGCGTTTTTGCTGGGCGACAGAATGATTGTCACGCCGCTGATGGCGATCTGGCAGGCGCGTGCGAAGCAGATTGCGGAGTTGACCAAGCAGGTGAACCAAGGTTCGCTGCTGGTCTCCCGCGACGCCGTCATCCGCGACCGCTGGGACAACATGCGGACGAACACGCTTCCCGCGGATGTTTCCTTCGCCGAGAACGAAGTGCTGACGGCCTTCGAGCGGTGGTCGAAGGAAAGCGGCATCAGCATCTCGTCCATCAAGCCGCAGTGGAAGCAGGCGGGCGACGATTATATGACGCTGGAGTGCCGCGCGGACGCCTTCGGCAACATTCAAGCGGTGACGAGATTTCTCTACGAAGTGGAAAAAGATCCGCTCGCGCTGCGCGTCGAATCTCTGGAGATCTCGGCGCGCGACAATGACGGCCAGCAGCTTTCGGTGGGCCTCAAGTGAGCGGATTGCAACTGGGTGTGGCAACGGAATGAAGACGGCGCAACTCATCATCACGGGCGTGTGGCTCGCTCTGGCGCACGGGGCGTTGGCGGCGGAGACGAACAGTCCCGCGCCGGCTGTGTCGTCGCGCACGGACTACGTTTCGTTCCGCATGATTGCTGAGCGAAACATCTTCAATCCGCATCGTCGCAAGGGCGTGCCGAATCGTCCGCCGCCGCAGCGCACCGAGCCGGAGCGCATTGTGCGGAGCGATCGTTTCGCGCTGCTCGGCACGATGAGCTACGAGAAGGGGCGCTACGCGTTCTTTGACGGGAGCAGCTCGGAGTTTCGCAAGGTGGCGAAGCCGGAGGATACCATCGCGGGATTCAAGATCGCCGAGGTCGCCCCAACCTGCGTAAAGCTGGTGCTGACGAACGGGCAGTTGTTGGAACTCTGCGTCGGAATGCAGATGAAGAAATCCGAGGATCAGGACTGGCAGCTCGCTGGCAAGGCGGACGCGGCAGAGGGAACGAGCCGCAGTTCATCGTCCAGCTCAAGCACGAGTTCGGCATCGTCCGGTCCGGAGTCGGAGGATGTGCTGAAGCGGTTGCTGGAAAAGCGCGCGCAGGAAGGCGCGCCGGTGGAGGCCGCAGCGGCGCCGCCGGCTCCGGCCAAGGTTGAGGAAGTAAAGCCGGCAGCCGCGGCTGCGCCCGGCGAGTCAGATGAAGTGTTGAAGAGACTTTTGGGAAAAGCGTGAACAGGAGCAGAACAAATGAAGACTAAACAGATGCTCATGCCGATGGCGGTATTGTTGGTGGGATTATCCGCCGCGCTCGCCCAAACGCCCGATAACGCGCCGAAGCCGGCGCAGCAGGATCCTGCGCCCGTTCCAACTCCCGTGCCCGCCGCTGCTCCTGCCACGCAAGCGACACCGGCTGCTCCGGCGCGCACGTTCGACGACGGCGAGAAGGGACTGCGCATGAACTTCCGCGGCGTGCCGCTGAGATGGTGCTGGATTACCTGAGCGACGCGGCGGGGTTCATCATCGTGCTTGAGACCGAGGTGAAAGGCAAAGTTGACGCGTGGAGCAACGCGCCGTTGGGCAAGCAGGACGCGGTCGATCTGCTGAACACCGTGCTCGCCAAGAATGTTACGCGGCCATCCGAAATGGCCGCACGTTGCGCATCATCAGCCGCGACGACGCCCGAACCAAAGATGTGCCGGTGGTCGCGGGTAATGATCCGCAGGAGATCAGCAAGTCCGAGGAGATGGTGACGCAGATCATCCCGGTGCGTTACGCGAACGCGACGCAGTTGATCCAAAACCTGCAGCCGCTGATTCCCGCTACGCGCGCGACTCGTTCTCGGCGAACGAGAGTGGTAATTCGCTACTCATCACGGCGACCAAGACTGATGTGCGTCGCATCGTCGAAATCGTGCGGGCGTTGGATGACTCCATTTCGTCGACTTCGAACCTGAAAGTGTTCGCGTTGAAATATGCCGACGCGAAAGCGCTGGCGACGGCGGTGAAAGAGTTGTTCACCGTTCAAGGCACTCAACAAGGCGGCAACAATCGCGGCGGAAACTTCGGTGGCTTCGGCGGCCCGGGCGGATTCGGGGGCCAGGGAGGCTTTGGAGGTCAGGGCGGTTTTGGCCAGGGCGGCGGCGGCGGTCGTGGGAATCGTGGCGCCACCACAGGTGGCATCAAGGTCAACGCGGTCGCGGATGAGGAATCGAACTCGCTCATCGTGAGTGCGCCGGAGGACGTGATGCCGTCCATCGACAAACTCGTTGAGCAGCTCGACGTGGCTTCGACGGACATCACCGAGCTGCGCGTCTTCCGTCTCTATAACGCTGATCCCGTTGAGATGGCCGAGCTCTTCGCCGAGCTGTTTCCGGACGAAACGAACTCGCGCAACAGCAACCAGAATCAGGGCGGCTTCCAGTTCGGCGGCTTCCGTGGTGGACCTTTCGGCGGGAATAACAACCGCGGGAATCAGAACAACGCCAGCGATCGGCAGAAGAAGAAGGGGCGCGTCTCCGCGGTGGCGGATCAGCGCACGTCGTCGTTGATCGTGAGCGCCGCGAGCGAGTTGATGCCGCAGATCGACGAGATGATCAAGCAGCTCGACCAGCCGGCGAAGAAGCAAAAGGTTTTTGTTTACTCGCTTGAGAACGCGGACGTGGATCAGGTGCAGCAGATCCTGCGCGACATGTTCGAGCGCAGCGGCAGCACGGCAAACCGCAATTCGCAGAACCAGGGCAGCGCGCTCCAGAATCGGAGCCGCAACAACCAGCAGGGTTCGACGACCAGCGGCGGCGTCGGAAACAATACAGGTTTCGGCGGACAGGGCGGTGGCGGCGGCCAGGGCTTCCGTTGATCGGGCATGAGTTCGGACTGAAAGGGATTCTTTAATGAACATGACATTTCGATGGTGGCGGTTTGCGTCAGTGCTGTTGGGCTCGTGCTGGTGCTGGCCATGGAAGCTCACGCTCAACGCGCGACCGGCAACCGCGGCAACACCGGCAACCGTGGCGGGGGATTTGGTGGGGGCGGCTTCGGCGGATTTGGCGGCGGTGCGGGCAGCACTGGCAATCGGTCTTACACGCCCAACGGCACGGTGGGTGAGGCGTTGATCTCGGCGGACCCGGAGACGCGCCGCTTGATCGTCATTACCGATGACGACACGAGCCAGTTCATTTCGCAAGGTCATCACGAACCTCGATAAACCCAAGCCGCAGGTGCTGATCAAGGTGGTCTTCCTCGAGGTGACCTACCGCAAAGGCCTCGACGTCGGCATTGAAGGCGCGCGTTCCAAGGCGATGGGCGGTGGAACCACCGGTGTGGTGAACCAGATCTTCGGGCTCTCCGATCAGGGCGCGAATCCCACGACGCCGACGATCACGCGGAACGGCGCGGGCATTTACCAGGTGCTCGGCACAGACTTTCAGGCGACGCTTCGGGCCATCGCGGAAGCGGGCAAGACCGAGGTGCTCTCGCGTCCGTCCATTCTCGCGCGCAACAACCAGCAGGCCGTCATCACCGTCGGCAAGGAAGTGCCGCTGATCACGAATACGCGCTTCGACGAGAACAACAACCAGATCAATACGATCTCGTATCAAGACGTGGGCATCATCCTGCGCGTCACGCCGTTCATCGCGTCGGATGGCATGGTGGAAATGATCGTCTCGCCGGAAATTTCCGATCTCACCGAGCAGAGTGTGCCGATCTCCGGCGGCAGCAATCCGGTCGGCGCGCCGGTCATCTCGAAGCGTTCGGCGGACACGGTGGTGGTCACGCCCGACGGCCAGACAGTCATCATCGGTGGTTTGATGTCGAACTCGAAATCCGCCGTGGACAGCAAGATTCCGATCCTTGGCGACATCCCGCTCCTGGGAAATCTCTTCAAGCGCAAGCTGCGCGCGGACGAGAAGACGGAGCTGATGATCTTCCTGACTCCGCATGTGGTGAATCAACCCGCGCAAATCGCGAAGATGACCAAGGACGAGAAGGCGAGCCTGGATCTCGGTCCCTCTTCGTTCACCGAGGAAGAGCTGAATCGTTTCGTTGACGGTCTTCCGAAGAAGGACGAGAAGAAGGACAAGTCGAAGAAGTAATCTTCGCCGCGCGACACTCAAGCATGGCCAGACGAACGCAGCCCGTTTACATCGCCCTCGCGGTGGTGTGGGGGCTGGTTGTGCTGTGGCAGGTGTTCGAGCATCGGCGGGTTCGAGACTCTGCCCGTGCCACGCTCATCAATCGTTCCGAGGACATTTCCACCACGCTCGGTCTCGTCATCCGCTCGCAACGTCGCGGCGGCGGCGTCATCTCCCAGGAGCGCATGGAGAACACGCTCAATGCGCTGCTCAAGTTCGGCGAGCTGAAGTCCGTCGCTCTGCTGAACGCCGCTGGTAACGTCGTCATCTCGGTGGGCGCTCCGCTAGACCTCGACCCGACACGCGTGCTGCAAACCGGCGAACGCTGGGACAAGGCGACGGTGACGCTGGTGAACTTGATCGATCTCGGCGCCGGTGTGGCGCGCGAAGGCGAGACGAATCGACCGACGATTATTCTCCCGCCGCGCGATACCGAATGCCCCGGCTGGTCCACCGCCCGAGGGACGTGAACGCGGGCGTTTTGGACCGCCGCCTGAGTTCGTCGACGGCACCAATGCGCCGCCGTTTCCGCCGCCGGGCTTCACGAATGGGTTTGCTGCTCGCGGATGGCGGCCGCCGCCGCGGCGCATGAGCGACGAGGAGTATCAGGAGCTTCTCCGGAGCCGCGGCTTGCACGGGCTCGCCATCGCGATGTCGACCGACACATTTCGCCGCACCTGCGCGCAGGACATTTGGGTGCGCTTGATCATCGGTTGCTTTGCGGGTGTGTCGGCTCTCGGCTTCGGCTTGCGTGGCGGAACATCGTGAAGTCGTCCCAACTCCAGATGCGCCTCGTGCGCGCGAGCGAACTGACCTCGCATCTGAAGGAGATGAACCTGGCTGCTGCCGGTCTTGCCCACGAGACGCGCAATCCGCTGAACATCATTCGCGGTCTTGCCCAGATGATCTCCCGGCGCGGCGATGCTTCGGGCGAGATTCAGGAACACTCCCGCGACATCATCACCGAGACCGATCGCGTCACCGCGCAGCTGAACGAGTTCATCAACTATTCGCGTCCGCGTGAAGTGCGCCGCGTGCCAGTGACGTTGCGTTCCGTGGCGGCGGATGTCGCACGGGCGCTGAGCCATGACTTGGACGAGAAGGAGATCGATCTTTCGATCAGCGAAGCACGGTCACGGTGGAGGCGGACGAACAGCTCGTGCGCCAGGCGTTGTTCAATCTTGTCTGAATGCGATTCAAGCGGCGACGGAGGGCGGGGAAATTCGCATCGTGGCGACGGAAGGTCCGGGCAACGAGGCGACCATTGAGATTCGCGACAATGGCCCGGGCGTATTGCCCGAGCATCGGACGGAGATTTTCAAACCGTACTTCACCACCCAGCCGAAGGGCACGGGCCTTGGGCTCGCCGTCGTGCAGCAGATTGTCCGCGCGCACGGCTGGGGAGATCGAGTGCGTGCCGAATGAACCGAAGGGCGCCATTTCCGCATCAAGGGAATGCGAGTGACGTCGAAGAACCCTGACCATGCCTCCTGATGTTGCGAAAGAGACCGGCGCGTCGCCGCGAATCCTGATCGTCGATGACGATGCAGGACAGCGCAGTCTCTTGAACGGCTTCCTCAAAAGCCAGGGCTTCAACACGGTGCCGGTGGATTCGGGTGAACGCGCTCTGGAGGCGCTGCGGCAGCAGAAGTTCGCGATGATGATTTCGGACGTGCGGATGCCGGGCATCTCCGGTCTGGAGACGCTGCGCCGCGCGCGCAAGGAACATGCAGTGCTGCAGTGCTGCTGGTGACGGCGTACTCCGACATCCGCGACGCCGTGGATGCGATGCGCGATGGTGCGGTCAATTATCTCTCGAAGCCGATCGATCTCGATGAGCTGCTCGCGAACGTACGTCGCGCCACGGGTCTGTTGCGGACAGCGCCGGTGAAGTTCAGTGAGGACAAGCAATTGCCGGCCTCCGTGATCTCGCGGAGCCCGCTTATGCAGGCGGTGTTTCGCGATGCGGCGCTGGTGGCGGCCTCCGATAGCCGTGTACTGCTGTCCGGCGAGAGTGGCGTGGGCAAGGAAGTGCTCGCGGATGTTATTCACGCATGGAGCAATCGCGCGGGCAGGTCCGCTCGTGAAAGTGAACTGTGCGGCGATTCCGGAGACGTTGCTGGAGAGCGAACTCTTCGGTCACGAACGCGGCGCGTTCACGGGCGCAACGGCGCAACGCATCGGGCGCTTCGAGCAGGCGGCGGGCGGAACGATCTTCCTCGATGAGATTGGCGAGATGTCGCCGAAGCTTCAGGCGAAGCTGCTGCGGGTGACGCAGGACGGACGTTTTCAGCGGCTCGGATCGAACGCGGAGATTCACACCGACGCGCGCATCCTCGCGGCGAGCAATCGCAACTTGGAAGAGGAAGTGAAGGCGGGCCGGTTCCGTGAGGATTGTATTACCGGCTGAACGTGGTGGAGCTGAGCGTGCCGCCGTTGCGGGAGCGACGCGAAGACATCCTGCCGCTGGCGAATCATTTCATCGCGGAGTTTTCGCAGGGCAGGCGCGCTTCTCTTCCGCTGTGAACGAGTGTCTTGAACGCTATCCGTGGCCGGGCAATGTGCGTGAACTGCGGAACGCGATGGAACGCGCGGCGTTGTTGTCGCGGGGTGAACTGATCCTTCCGGATCATCTACCGAACAAGGTTCGCTCCACGCCCGAGACCTCAGCGACCGGGCCGTCGATGACCGTCCCGGCGGGTGCGCAGCTTGAGGAAGTGGAACGTCAGACGATTTTGCAGACGCTGCAGAAGCACGGCTTCAGTCGGACGGAAACGGCCAAGGCGCTCGGCATCAGCCGGCGGGCGTTGATCTACAAGTTGCAGCGCTACCGCGAGCTGGGCTTCCCGGTGGACCCGGTTTAGCGCTATGCTTCCGACTCCGGCTTCGGAGCGACGACTCCGGGCGGCAGCGGCACGGCGAACTTGGAGGCTTCCACCTTGAGGTAATTCAATACGACGGGCGCGAGGATCATGCCCGGAATGCCCATCAGCTTCTCACCGAGAATCAGTCCGAGCAGCGTGAGCCAAATCGGGTTCTTGATGCGGTCGCCAATGATTTTGCTGTTAAGGAAGTACTCCAGCTTGTGAATCGTGACGAGGAACGCCAGCGCACCGGCGGCCATCTTCGGCGAGATGGTGAAGCTGATGCTGACGATGACGGTGTTGCTGATCAGGTTGCCGATGACTGGCAGCAGACCGCATAGAAACGTCACGCCGATAACGACGACAGGATGCGGAAGGGAAACGGCAAAGACAAAGATGGAGGTTAGCGCGGTGTTGATCGCTGAAATGATGATTGTGCACCCATCACCGTGACGAAGCTGTGATAGAAGCTTCGAAAGCGTTGCGCGATCTCATCCGCGCACAAGGCGTAGAGATTGTCCCGCACCTGATGCGACGCGCGATCAAGCACGACCTGGGCGTTGAAGAAAATGCTGACGGCAACCACGGCAGCCGATGATGAGGAAGATGACCTGAGTGGTGATAATCTTGGCGTAACCAGCGACGTTGCCGACGTACTTCAGCTCCTTCACGGCGTCCATGGCCAAGTCCTTCAAGCTCTGGAAATCGGCAAACGGCAAATCGATGTCGTGCGATTCGGCCCAGGTGATGAATGACGGAACGGTCGTTTCTACGATGCGTGGGAGGGCGTAGACGGATTGCTGGACGAAGTAGACGAGCCCGAGGGTAATGCCGACGATGAGCACGGTGAAGAGGGAGACCGGCAGCCATTTCGAACGAACGCCGAAGCTGAGCTTGCTCAGCGCGAAGTAGGAGAACAGCGCGGCCAGCAGCGGGGTTGCAAGGTGCAGCCAGCCGACGCAGACGATGGTCAGGAAGATGAACCAGTATGAAATGCGCGCCGGTTTTGTCATGTGCCGGAGTGAAGCGGAATCATTCTGCCCCACGCCGACCGGTGTTTAGCAGTGGCGCATGGCTGAGGCAGAGTTTTCGGGAACGTCGGTGTCAACGCCTGCGAATTCGCAACAGCGCGAACAGCCCGACCGCCAGGAGTCCCGCTCACGGCCCAAATGCTGACAGACGAGTTTCCGGGCGCGAAGTAGAGCGCCGTCGCACCTGCCGCCGGGCCTCCGAACAGGCCGACACCGATAAGCGCCTCGTGAAAACCGCCGTGCTCCCCTTTGGTGTCGCCGACGTCCATGGAGTAGAAGAGCGAGGAGTAATAGATCAGCCCGACGGCGAATCCGAAGATCAGCTGGGCAACGACGATGACGATGAGGTTCGGCACGAGTAACAAAGCCGCAAAGCTGATGACCATCGAGGCGTAGGCCGCGCACAGCCATCCAAATCGATAGTGCCAGCCGGGCCAGATCCAGAGTCCGATGAACGCGAAAAGGCGGGCGAACATCCAGACCGATGCGACGAAGCCAGCCTGGGCAGTGGAGAGGTTCATCCGCAACGCCAGCTCGGGAATGAGCGGGATGACTGTGTTCATCGCGATGTAAGCGAACGGATTTGCCAGCCACGCGAGCCGGAGAAAGACCTTGGCGTTTGCCGGGGCAGGAGAGGAATCGATCTGAACCTGTGCGTCGGCGTCGTGAGAAACGACGGCATGAGGAACCGCCTTCGATTTAGCGTTCAACCAGAGCGCGAGGGCGAACTGCAGTGCGTGCAGCACCGCCGGAAACCAGTAGAGGCTGCGCGGACCCAAGGCTTCGAGCAGCGCGCCGCCCGTAAAGTAAGCGATGGCGGCGCCGCCGGCCCAGACGACGTTGTAGATGCCGATCATCTTTGTCAGCCCGGCGCGGGTTTCGCCCTCGCTGGCGAGCGCCTCCAGCACCGGCCACGTGAAGCAGAGGCCGATGTCCAGATCAGCATGACCGCGAGGTGCGCCGGCCAGCTGTCGACGAAGCAACCTGTTCCGAGCGCGACAGCCATGGTCCCGAATCCCACGAACAGCGCCCGGTAGTAGCCGCGTCGCTGCGCGAACTTGCCGGCGAACCAGGAGAAGAAGATGTAGAGAAAACCGTTGGCCGCCGCGAAGAGCAGGTTCTCGCGATCACCGAATCCAAACTCCCGCTTCAGGAAAAGAAGAGGTAGTTGAAGTAGAACGCGGCGGCGTAAATGTTCAGTCCTTCGAGGACGAAACCGCCTGTCTTCAACGAGCGCGAGGTCATCAAGGGAGTGATTCGGGATGCGTGATTCGTGGCGAGCAAGCCGACGCGCAACTAGTTTGCAGCGCCGGAGATTTCCTCGATGGCCTTGCGGCAATACCACTTCACGGCGTTCGTCATCGGCGGCTGCAATTGCTCCAGATCGGTCGCCGTGCACCAGCGGATGTCGTGGTGCTCGGCTTCGGCCAGCGCCATCGTGCCGCCCTTGGGCCGCGCCCAATAGATCATGCCAATGTGCTCGTGCGTCTCGCTGATGCGATGGATGTCGAGAAAGCGCGGCCCGATCAACGCGCGGGTTCCAGGTTCCGTCCGTGGGTGGCCGTTCGCCGATCAGTTCCACGTCGAACCCGCTCCTCGCGGGCTTCGCGGAGGGCGGCCTGCTCGGGATCTTCGTCGAGCTCGATGTGGCCGCCCAGCGGCAGCCACTTGTTCAACTTGCGGTGGTGAATCAACAACACCTTGCCCTCGTGCACCACAAAGATGGCTACGGTGAAATCAATCTTCTCGTGAATATGCGCCATGCGCGCGAAGTGAATCACGGAAGCCTTGCGATGAACATGGATTTCCCGCCGAAACCCTGACGCAGGAGGCCGTCTGCTTGCGGAACTTGGCACTTGGACGTTTCCGCGCCTTCGGCACACTCCGCCCTCAAATGCGCGACACGATTCGAGCTTGGACGGAAGCTTTCGAAACGTTCGTCCTGGAAGTCATCCTGGAGGAACGTCGGGGCAAGGCCGCCGATCTCGTGCGCGCGTTTCTCTTCGTCCTCTCGAAGGTCTTTCTCATCCTCATCAAGCTGCGGCGCTTTCTCTACAACGTCCGGCTGCTGCGCGACTCGACGCTCGGCGTGCAGGTCATTGCGATTGGCAACATCACCGTCGGCGGCACGGGCAAGACGCCGGTAGTCGAGAAGTTCGCGCGCGAGCTTCAGAACCAGGGCCGCACGGTCGCCATTCTGTCGCGCGGCTACCGTTCCAAGCCGCCGCCGCTGACCAAGCGTCTCATTGATCGATTGCTCCTCCGCTCGACACGACACCGCCGCGCGTCGTGTCGGACGGCAAATCACTGCTGCTCGATTCCGAAACCGCCGGCGACGAGCCCCTACATGCTCGCGTCGAATCTGAAGGACGTAATCGTGTTGGTGGACAAGGACCGCGTGAAGGCCGGACGTTACGCGATCGAGAAGTTTGGGTGCGACACGTTGCTGTTGGATGACGGCTTCCAGTACTGGAAACTGGCCGGCCGACGCCGCGACATCGTGCTGATCGATTGCCAGGCGCCGTTCGGCAACGAGTATCTCCTCCCCCGCGGCACCTTGCGTGAACCGGGATCGCATCTCGCCCGCGCGAGCACGATATTCATTACGAAAAGCGACGGCAATACGGCGCGGCTGCGGGCGCGCATCGCGAAGCACAACTCCACGGCGGGCATCATCGAGTGCATTCACCAACCCGCTTTACTTCGAGGACGTTTTCACGGGCGAACGTCGCGACCTGGAGCTGCTCAAGGGCAAGAAGGTCGCCGCACTGAGCGGCATCGCGCAGCCGGAGAGCTTCGAGAACAGCCTCGCCAAGCTCGGTGCCGAGCTCGTTTACTCGAAGCGTTTCGCCGATCACCATCGCTTCACGCAGCAGGAGATTCTCAATGCTGTGAACCGCGGCAAGAAGCGGCAGGCGGAGATTATTATTACCACGCAAAAGGATGCGTGCGGTTTCCGAAGATCGATCGCCGCGATCTGCGTTCTATTTCATGCGCGTGGAGATTAAGATCGTGGCGGCGCAAAGACTTCAACGACTGCGTGCGGCAGATTTGTTTCCGATACGAACATGGATCGCCTCCTCTATTTCGTGGTGCTGGGCTTGATCAAGTTCCTGCAAGCCCTGCCGCTGCGCTGGGTCGCCCGCATCGGACGCGGCGGCGGCGCGGTGGCCTACTTCCTCGACGCGCGCCACCGCAAGGTGGCGCAACGCAATATTGCGATGTGTCTCGGCAAGGAGCTTTCACCAGAGGCGGTTCACGCGCTGGCGAAGGAAAATTTTCGTCGACTTGGCGAGAACTACTGCTGCGCAATCAAGACGGGTTCCATGAGCTGGGATGAGCTGAAACCGCACTTGGAGTTCATCGGCGTGGAGAAGGCGAGGTTCGGCGGCGTCGGTCAGAATCCGCCCAGCATCGTCGTCGCCATCGGGCACTTCGGGAACTTCGAGCTCTACGCGCGCTTCGCGGAGTATATGCCGATCATCCACTGTGCGACGACGTATCGCGGCCTGCGCCAGCCGTCGTTGAACCGCCTCATGCAAGGGATGCGCGAGCGGTCCGGCTGCACGTTCTTCGAGCGCCGCACGGAGGCGCCGGCGCTGCGGGCATGGATGAAGCCGTTCGGCTGCTTGCTCGGGTTGCTTGCGGATCAGCACGCGGGAGTGGGCGGCGTGCGCATTCCGTTCTTCGGACACGAATGTTCCGCCACGGCGTCGCCGGCGGTGTTCGCGTTGCGGATACGATTGTCCGTTGCGCACGGCAATCTGTTACCGCGTCGGCCTTGCGAAATGGCGCGTGGAGCTCGGCGACGAGATTCCGACGCGCGAGAATGGAAGACCGCGCGAGGTCATCGCCATCACCCGCGATGTGAACGCGGCGTTCGAAGTCGCCGTACGCCGCGATCCGGCGAACTGGTTCTGGGTTCACAACCGCTGGAAGCCGGACAAGCCGAAGACACTTCCGTCTCGGGCGCGGGTTCCCGCAGCCCAGCCATCCGCGAAAACGTGAGTCAGATCGAGAAAATCCTCGTGCGCAGCGTCAACTGGCTGGGCGACGCGGTGATGACCACGCCCGCGCTTCAGCGACTCCGCGAAGCGAACCCGCGGCGCACATTTCACTTCTGACCCACGCCAAGCTCGCGGGACTTTGGGAACAGCATCCCGCCATCGACACCGTTCTCACGTTCTCCGATGACGACAGCGTCTTTTCCATCGCGAGGAAACTACGCGCGGAGAAGTTCACCACGGCGCTGGTTTTGCCGAATTCGCCCCGTTCAGCTCTGGAGGTTTTTCTCGCACGCATTCCGGTGCGTGTTGGATTAGCCCGGCCGTGGCGGAGTTTCTTCCTGACGCAGGCTGTTCCCCCACGACGGGACGAAGTGCGCATGCACAAGCGGACTGCGACGGAAGTTCAATCGCTAGTGGCGGGAGGCAGCGGGACGAAGCAGCCGCCGATTCCAGCGTCAGCACACCAGCTCCACCATTACCTTCACCTCACGGCGGCTCCTCGGTGCGAATCCGGATCCGCTGCCGCCACGTCTCGAAGTTAGCGATGCTGAGATTGCAGCCATCCGCAAACGCTTCGGCGCACGCGAGGATGGAACACCCCTGCTCGGCATCAATGCCGGCGCGAATACGGTCCCGCGAAGCGCTGGCCGCGCGAACGTTTCGTCGCGGCGGCGATTGAGATTCAGCGTCGCACGAGCTGTCAGTGGTGGATCTTCGGCGGCAAAGCGGACGTGGAACTCGCGACCGGCATCGCGGATGAAATCGCGGCGGCGAAGGCTGGCGCTCCGGATTCGGTTCGCTCCATCGCAGGCCAAACGTCGTTGCGTGAATTGTGCGCGGCGTTGAAGGCGTGCCGGCTCGTGATCACCAATGACACCGGCCCAATGCACGTCGCGGCAGCGGTGGGAACGCCGGTGATCGTTTCCGTTCGGCAGCACATCTCCGGAACTCACGGGCCCCGGACTGCCTGGCGCCGCAACGCATCATCTCATCAAAGCGAACGTCCCGTGCTCGCCATGTTTCCTGCGCGAGTGCCCGATTGATTTCCGCTGCATGCAGAGCATCAGCGTGGACACCGTGGTAAATGCGGCGATTCGCGTGTTGGGCGTTTAATTGCGGCCCGAAAAACTTGTCGGCGTCCCCTTGTGCGGTCGCGGGCTCGTCACTAAGGTTCGCTCCATGAAAATCCAATCACATCTCCTGTCGTTGGGGTTTGCGCTCGTCTCGTCTGCATTGTTCATCACGTCCGCTCAGGCCAACTGGCCGGCGTGGCGTGGACCACTGGGGTCTGGCGTTGTGCCGGAAAAGAACGCGCCACTGAAGTGGAGCCCGACGGAGAATGTGCGCTGGAAAACTCCGCTGCCGGACCGCGGCAATTCCACACCGGGCGATTTGGGGCGACAAGGTGTTCGTCACGCAAGCGATCGAGAAGGACGGTTTACGGACAACGCAAGCGAGTCGAGAAGGACGGTTTACGGACACTGATTGTTTCTCACGGGCTGATGGAAATTGCTCTGGCAGAAGTCGGTGACCTATACGCAGAAGGAAGAATCACACGCGACCAATTCCGCATTGCTCGGCGTCGCCGGTCGTCGATGGCGAGCGCGTGATTGTGTCTTACGCGTCGGCTGGTGTGTATTGCTACGACCTCGATGGAAAGGAGCTCTGGCGTCGGGAATCTCGGCAGGCAATCGTTCGGCTGGGGCAGTGGTTCTTCCCCCGTGCTGCATGGCGACGTTTGTTTTCTCTATCACGGGCCTGGGAAGGATGCGCGACTCATCGCGCTCGACAAGAAGACGGGCAAGACGCCTTTGGAGTTTTTGCGGAGCCGACAATCGATGTCGGCAAACGCACGGACGGTTTTCGCGGCCAGGAGCCGGCATGATTTGCCACCTACAGCACGCCCATTATCGCGAAGACGGGCGGGCGCGAGGAGTTGCTGATGAGTTTTCCGCGTTACCTGCGCGCCTTCGATCCGCAGACGGGCAAGGAACTCTGGGCACTCGGATGGTTTGAATCCGCTCGTCTATACCTCGCCGATTTACAGCGATGGCATTTGTGGTGGCGATGGGTGGTTACTTCGGGAACACCATCGCGGTAAAGGCGGGCGGTTCGGGCAACGTCACCGAATCACATCGCGTGTGGAATGCGGAGCGGACGCGGACGGGAATCGGTTCCGGCGTGGTGCATGACGGCCACATTTACAATCGTGAACGCCAGCGGCATCGCGGACTGCATCGAGCTGAAGACGGGAAAGAACGTCTGGAGCGAACGCGTGCGCGGTTCGGGACCGAAATCGGACACATGGTCGTCGTCGGTGCTGGTCGGTGATCTGGTGTATCACCTGAACCAGAGCGGCGATTGCGTGGTGTTCCGGGCCAGCCCGAAGTTCGAGAGTCGTGGGCGCTAACTCCATCGGGAACGAGTTGTGCAATGCGTCCGTGGCGGTGAGCAACGGGGGAGATCTTCATCCGCACACACAACCATCTCTGGTGCATTGGGGAGACGAAGAGGACGGCGAGCGTGAAGTAAGGTGGGCCAGCTCAAAAGGGGGCTTGGCGAAATGAATCGGATGAAACTCAGATTCATGGTTCGTGCAACGCAGGGAGGGGAGTTCGACACCTGGATGCCGGTGGCCGGTGGGCCGGTAGTCATTCGTCCACCGTCTGCCCCGAAGCCGCGGTAGTTGGGCTGGTCACGAAGCCAGACTATTCCAAACTAATTAGGGAGGTCCATGCCTTGTTCGCGGAGCTGGGGTTTCCAATCGAGAATGGGGTTTACCCAAACCGTTGTGGATTTTTCTTCGCCTGGCTTTCCAGAACTGGTGCGACGACTAACCCATTACCGTGACGCGGGTTTGTTGTATCCGTCAAAGGGTTGGCTATTCGTCGAGCCAGTTGAGGATTCCTCAAAGCCGTTTGAATGGTTCTACCTCAAGGTTCCGAATTCACCGCATCGATTTCTCCGCACGCCGGTGAGGCTCGGCCGTGCTTCAGCCATGTGTGTCGAGCCGACACCGCCAGCCTGGGCCAGAATGCAATGATCGTGCCGGTCTTCCTACGGTAGTTAACGAGCGATTCAAGGAACTGTGTGATGAGTTTACAGGAGTAGAATTCCTTTGGTTGAAGGACGGAGGGGCGATTTCGATCGCCGCAATGGTTCTTTCGATTGCACGATTTCCTATGGGGGCGCGAGTTGAATCATCCTTGGTTCGATCCCGCAAAAAGACCCCCAGCCGCTCCGTCGCCTTACAATAAGTATCGAGTTGGAGTGCACTCATTCAAGCGGTCGGAGTTCGTGAGGCGTGAGTTTGGCACTGCCGAAGCGGATGGGTTGGTGTCGTTGTTTCCGCCGACGACAGGGATTACTTCCGAGTGATTGGTTCCTACACAGTGCTCCGTGTGATTTGTCCCGAAAGCGGATTTGCCTACCTCTGGAATAATGCTGGTGGGGAAGGGCACTCTGCATTACCCGGCGGGTCAGAGACAAATTGATCGCGGCCGGGGTGGTCAAGTCGGATGAATGCGTTCCAATCGTCGTAGTGGATGAACACCCCCTGGCGCTGAGGTCTTGGATGGGCGGGTCGAAGTTCCGCCGCCGGTATTGCAAGGCGACGCGCTGATTGCCGCCCGAGCGGCGGCCGCACAGGCTATGCTGAACAGCTACGGAATCCGAAACCGGCGCGATGTATCGATTTGAACGCCTCATTGGAGATGCTCCGCGATGCGATACGGACAGGAACCGCGCCTGTTTCGACCGGTTCAACCGCGGAGGAACTCGATTCAGCTTCGGCGGAACTTCCAAGTGGAATTCCAGCGGCTTGGCGAAAGGTGCTTCAGATCGCCAATGGTTTCGCTTCTCTGTAGGGGATGGCTACAGAACTTGAGAGGCAGCACCCTCCCAAGAAAGCACAACGAACTTCAGCGTCAGCCCGCGCAGCCATCGCTAGTTTTCCGACTACCTTGCTTCATATCACAACGGGTGCAGGCGGTGACTGGCACTCCCTCGATCTTTTCGTCTGGATTCTCATGGTGATTGTCCCGTCTTCAGTACGACCACGAAACACTCCAGCAACAACGTGAGTGGCCCTGTGTGGGTGCATTCATCGAGGAATTGCTGCTGGAGACGTTCGCCGATCAGGATGCTTAACCGCCGCGTTGGTTACAACCGCGACGCCCGAACCCGAATCGGAAGTAACTCGAGGCATTCGAGACGGCCAGACACCCGATGAGCTTGTTTAAAAAAAAGATCCTTCACAAATCACTGCTCAGCTGAATAGTATCAGCCGATCCCAACAGGGTTCCAAACCAACACAATCAACCAAGGTATTAACATGAAGAAAGTTCTGAGCATTTGCCTGATTGCGCTGTTCGCTGCGGTCTCTACGCCTCTCGTTGTGGCGGCCGACCAACCTGTGCCGGCCGATAAGGCGGAGAAGAAAGGCCCGAAACCCTCCCGTTCCGCGGCGCAAATTATGGCCGTTGACGCTGCCGCGAAGGTGATCACGGTAGGCGAACGCAAGTTCCACGTGACCGCCGCGACCAAGTTTATGAAAGCAGGCAAGCCTGCGACCTTCGCGGACGCCACCGTCGGTGAAGAAGTCGGCGGATCCTATCGTGAAGAAGGTGGCAAGCTGGAGCTTGCCTCCCTCCGCATCGGACCCAAGCCGGTTGACGCGCCGAAGGAGAAGAAAGAGAAGAAGGAAAAGTAAGACTCTAGTCCCGCTTTCGAACATTTTGTACCGGGGCGCCTTGGATCGAGGCGCCCTTTTTGTTTTCCTGCTTATGGAACTCAAAACATTTATTGACTCCAAGTCATTAATAGGTAATTTATCGTCCGATGTCTGTCACTCAACAGCGGAAAGAGCGCGAACGGGCGGCCCGGGAGGAGTTGATCCTTGAACATGGCCGGCGGTTGTTGCTCCGCGATGGATTTCAGAACCTCAATCTGGATGAGCTTGCCGCTTCCATCGAGTATTCGAAGGGGACCATCTATCTTCACTTCGAGACGAAGGAAAGATCTCGCGTTGGCCATCGCGACGGGCGCCCTGAAGGAACGTGCGGAGGCTCTTCCGAACGCGCCTCGAGATTTACCGGCCTGACTCGCGAGCTGGATGCGGGCAGTTGGGTTTGCGTGTTGCCAGTTCGCGATTGTGCCACCGGGATAACTCAACATCGAGATGATGCTGAGATCCCAGTCTTTCTGGGAGAAAGCGTCGGAAGAACGTCGTCGCCAGCATGGCCTCCAAGCTGGTCGATTGTTTCACATTGTGAGCAACATTGCGACGGAGGCGATTCGCGTGGGCGACCTTGGTCCTGAAGTTCGCACTCAAGATGTCGCGCTCAGCTTGATTGCCATCCACGATGGGCAGTCATATCGCGAGCATGCAGCCGGATATTCAGATGCTGTGTGGTCTCACCGATCCGGTCGCGGCCGTGGCGGCGGTCCGGCGCAATCAGGATCTGATTTGTGATGGCTGGGGATGGAAGCCGTTGCTGAAGGAATTCGACTACGCCGCCACCGACCGCCGGATTAAAGCCGAGATCTTCCCTGAAGCTTCCTGGTGCCCACTGCTAAAATTTTTTATCTGTTCTATGACTTGTAGTCATGATGTGAACGAAAGCCAAACGAAACCTCAACTGCCATGAATTTCGTCGCCCTCCGCATGTTGACCGGGGATCGAGCCAAATATTTGGGACTCATCTTTGCCATCGCCTTCAGCACCTTCCTGCTTCAGAACCAGACCAGCATCTTTGCCGGCATCATGAAGCGCACCGGCAGCCAGATCACCGATGTCACCGATGCGGACGTGTGGGTGATGGATCCGGCGACGAAGTATTTCGAGGAAACCAAGGGCGCTGAAGGACACCGATCTCCTCCGGGTTCGTGGCGTCCCCGGTGTGGAAATACGCCTGCGTTTGTTCAAGGGGCAGCCGGTGGCGCGCACGCCCAAGGGGAATTTCTCCGCCACGGTGGTCCTCGGTCTCGATGACGCCACGCTGATCGGCGCGCCGCGCAAAATGGTGATGGGTTCGTGGGAAAGCCTGCGGGAGCCGGACGCGATCGTGGTGGATCGAGCGGGCTACCTGCTTTTGTTTCCCGGCGAGCCGCTGGAGTTGAATCGCACGCTGGAGATGAACGATCATCTGGTGCGCATCGCCGGGATCTCGGAAGCCTCCGCTTCGTTCACGAGCTTCCCGATCATTCACGCCCGCTACAGTGAAGCGGTGAATTTCCTTGGACGCGAGCGCAGCCAGATGGCATTCGTGCTCGCGCGGCCGCAGGCAGGCGTATCGCCCGAGGAACTCACCCGTCGCATCAACGCCAGCACTGGACTCAAGGCCCGCACGACGGACGAGTTCTGGTGGGATTGCATCCGCTATTACCTCGCGCACACCGGCATTCCCGTGAACTTCGGCATCACCATCAGCATCGCGATCATCATCGGGCTCGTGGTGTCCGGACAAACCTTCTACCTCTTCACCGTCGAGAATCTAAAACAGTTCGGCGCGCTCAAGGCCATCGGTGTCACGAATACGCGGCTGATGGGAATGATTCTGCTCCAGGGCTCACCGCGGGTTTCATCGGCTACGCCTTCGGCACGGGAATGGCCGCCGTGTTCTTCGAAATCTTCAGCCAGAAGATCGCCACGCGAGGGATCATCCTCATGTGGCAAAATGTCCTGGGTGTCGGCGGACTGATGTTCCTCGTCGTCATCGCGGCGAGTTTGCTCAGCATTCGTCGCGTCCCTTGTCCTCGAACCCGCTGCCGTCTTCCGCGGTTGAACCACGCGTATGAAAACAGATACATCCTCCCACGCCGTCCGCTGCGTTGATGTCCAGAAGCACTTTGGCGAAGGCGACGCGCGCATCCACGTCCTGCGCGGCGTCGACTTCGAAGCCCGGCGCGGCGAGCTCACCTTTCTCCGTCGGCCCCAGCGGCTGCGGCAAAACCACGCTCATCTCCGTGATCACGGGCCTGCTCGATTCCACGGCGGATCGGTCGAGCTGTTTGGACACGAAACGCGCAAGCTTTCCTCCGAAGAACAGATTCTTTTCCGCCGGAAAAAACCTCGGTTTCGTCTTTCCAGCAATACAATCTCCTTCCCGCTCTCACTGCCGCCGAAAACGCTGCTGTACCGCTCCTCGCCGCGGGCGTGAAACGCCGCGAGGCCGTCGATCGCGCGAAGTCGCTGCTGGTGAAACTCGGCCTGGAGAATCGCATGGACACCCTTCCGTCGAAACTTTCCGGCGGCCAGCAACAACGCGTTGCGATGGCGCGCGCGCTTGTCCATGAACCGCGGCTCATCGTTTGCGACGAACCGACTGCCGCGCTCGATCATGCCACCGGCGAATCCGTGATGGAGCTGCTCGCTGAATCCGCCGTGCATCCCGAACGCGCCGTGATCGTCGTCACGCACGACAACCGCGTCCTTCCATTTCGCCGACGCCGTCGCCCACATGGACGACGGACGCATCACTAAGTTTGAACAACGCAACTGAACGCCACCATGAAACACCAAGTCCTCCCCTCGCCGCCGTCCGTGGTCCTCGCGCTCGCGACCGTTTCCATCGTTCGCACGCAGCGCGCACCGAGAAGAATGAACCGCCGGTCGCGCCGCCGCGGGCGACCTTCGAACAACGCGTTGCCGGCATCGGCCTGATCGAGCCCCGCTCCGAGAATATCTCGATGGCTTCGCACCTGCCGGGAGTCGTCGGGAAAGTATTCGTCACGGTCGGACAGGAGGTGAAACGCGGCGAGCCGCTGGTGAAACTGGACACTCGCTCTCTCGAAGCGGCCCGTGCGGAACGCCGGAGCGACATCGCTTCGCGCCAGGCCGCCGTCGCCACTGCTGAAGCGCGTGCGCGAACCGCCCGCGCTGCGTTGGTGGAAGCGCAGCGGAATCTGAAGTTTGCGGAATCCGTGTCCGACGCGCGCAGCATCAGCAACGAAGAAATTACGCGCCGCCGCAGCACGGTTGAGATCGCCGAAGCCGAAGTGAACGCCGCAGACGCGGAGATCGTCGCGGCGAAAGCGTCAGTCGCTTCGGCGGAGTCGGCGCTCAAAGCAGTTGAGACTGATCTCGAACGGAGCGTGGTGACTGCACCCATCGACGGCCGCGTGCTGTTGGTGCGCATCCGGCCCGGTGAATTCGCCACTGCGGGCAACACCGCGTCGCCGTGGTTGATCGTCGGGAATGTTTCGACGCTGCACGTGCGCGTGGACATCGATGAACACGAAGCCTGGCGGGTGCGTCCGGGCGCGAAGGCGTTGGCGCAGGTGCGCGGCAACGCGAACATTCAGTCGCCGGCGACGTTCGTGCGCTTCGAGCCGCTCGTGGTCCCGAAGCAATCGCTCACGGGCGCGAGCACCGAGCGTGTCGATACGCGGGTGCTTCAGGCGATCTATCGCATCGAGGACAAGGCGCTGCCGCTCTTCGTCGGCCAGCAGATGGACGTCTTCATCGACGCCTCCGATCTGAAGACGGCCAGCCTCAACCCCTACGTCGCCATGCAAACTCGACTCATTCTTCTCGCCGCTTCGCTGGCCTTTGCCGGCTGCAAGATCGGTCCCGACCATCACGCGCCGAAGAGCGCGCTGCCAGATCACTTCGCGCACACAAGCGCCGTCGCCACCACGAACGCTGCGCCCGTTGATCTCGCGGAATGGTGGAGTGTGTTCAACGACGCCCCGCCTCTCCGCGCTGATGCGAACGGGCACTTCCTCCAACCTCGATGTGCGCATCGCCCAAGCCCGCGTGCTCGAAGCGCGAGCGCAGCGTGGACTGTCGCGATCCGTGCTCTGGCCGCAGGTGAACGCCAACGGCAGCTACTCACGCTCGCGACTTAGCGAGAACACGCTCAACGGCCAGCAGATCTCCAGGCCGG
This sequence comes from Ottelia alismoides, assembly GCA_037367405.1. Lineage (NCBI taxonomy): Eukaryota > Viridiplantae > Streptophyta > Magnoliopsida > Alismatales > Hydrocharitaceae > Ottelia > Ottelia alismoides. The sequence continues at coordinate 24,702 of JAZKJV010006788.1, read as the reverse complement.
CAAACCGCTCGAGAACGATCTGTTCGAGCCGGTCTGGATATGAGCTGGGAGATTGATGTGTTCGGCGGCGCGCGTCGCGCGGTGGAAGCGGCGCAGGCGGAGCTGGAATCGTCAGTGGAGTCGGGCCGCGACACGTTGGTGAGCGTGCTCGCGGAAGTCGGCTTCAGTTACCTCGATCTCCGCGCCGCGCAACGCCAGCTCGCTGTTGCCCGCGAGAATCTCAAGGCGCAGGAGCAGACGCTCGTGCTGACGAAGGATCGATTCCAGCGGGCCTCGCCAGTGAACTCGACACCGCACGTTCGCAGGCCCAGGTTGCGGCGACACGGGCGCAGATTCCGCCGCTGGAAGAAGCTCAACAGCGGGCGATCCATCGTCTAGCCGTGGCTGCTCGGAAAAGCGCCGGGGGAACTGGACGCGGACTTGGTGACGGAGGCGGCAATTCCGACCGCGACGCCACGGGTGCCAGTTGGGCCTGCCGTCCGATCTGCTGTTGCGCCGACCGGATGTGCGACGCGCCGAGCGCCAACTCGCGTCCGCCACGGCGCGCATCGGTGTGGCGAAGGCGAGTGGTTTCCCGAAATTTTATCTCACTGGCGCGGCCGGATTGCAGAGCATCGACACCGAAGACTTCTTCGATGGCGGCAGCCGGTTCTGGTCGATTGGGCCGAGCTTGCGCTGGCCGATCTTCAACGCCGGACGCATCCGCCAGAACGTGAAGATCCAAACCGCGCGCCAGGAGCAGGCGCTGTTGCAGTACGAGAAGTCAGTGCTGACTGCGTTGGAGGAAGTGGAGAACGCGCTCCTCGCGTTCGGGCGCGAACAGGAACGGCTCCGTTCGCTCGCGGAATCCGAGCAGGCCAGCCGTCGATCCGTCGCGCTCGCGACCGATCGGTATCGCGGCGGGTTGGTGAGCTTTCTCGATGTGCTCGAAGCCGAGCGCTCGTTGCTGGCGGTGCAGGATGGCGTGGTGCAGAGCGAACGTCAGCTCGGCCAGAATCTCATCCGCCTCTACAAGGCGCTCGGTGGCGGGTGGATGCAGGAGATTTCGTTGATTGCTTCGAGCGCGAAGCATGGCGGGAATTCGGGGAACTGAACGAGTGCGGGTAGGGCGCGTCGCTCCGCGCGCGCCGCTTCGTGATTGGCAGGTCCAAACGGCGCGCGCGGAGCGACGCGCCCTACCGTGCCCGCTTCCTCGCCAGCGCGTCCTTTTCTGCGAGCCAGCGCGTCGTAACCGCCATCAGCTCACGCCAGCACGCCTTTCACGACTTCGCTGCCGGCTTGGTCACGTTGGTCAGGCGCATGTTCACGCCGCTGACGGGATACGTGAACTTCATGTGATCAAAGCCGAGCAGGTGCAGCATCGTGGCGTGCAGGTCGTGCACGGAGACTTTGTCGATGACGGATTGGTAGCCGAAGTCGTCCGTCTCGCCGTAGCTGAGTCCGCCTTTCACCCCGCCGCCGGCCATCCAGAGCGTGAACGCGCTGGGGTTGTGATCGCGTCCGACGAATTTCATCTCCACGCCGTTGCGATTCTCACGCATCGACGTGCGGCCAAACTCGCCGCTCCAGACGATGAGCGTCTCCTCGAAGAGCCCGCGTTGCTTGAGGTCCGTGACGAGCGCCATGAGCGCGCGGTCCACCTGCTTGCACTTGTCCTTGAAGCCGTGACTGAGCGCTTCGCTCTCGCCTGCGCCGTGGCTGTCCCAGCCCCAGTCGAAGAGCTGGATGTAACGCACGCCGCGTTCCGCGAGCCGTCGCGCGAGCAGACAGTTGTTCGCGAACGATTCCTTGCCCGGCTGCGTGCCGTAGAGTTCGTGGATGCCTGCTGACTCCTGCTTGATGTCGAAGGCGTCGCTGGCGCTGACCTGCATGCGGAAGGCGAGCTCGTATTGCGCGATGCGCGTGAGCGTTTCGGGATCGCCCACTTCCTTCGCGGTCTTCTGATTGATCTCGTTCAACGCGTCGAGCGTGCGACGACGCAGGCCGCGCGTGATGCCGTCGGGGTTCGAGAGGAACAGAACGGGATCGCCCTGTGAACGACATTGCACGCCTTGATAGACCGAGGGCAGGAAGCCGGAGCCCCAGACGGATTTGCCGGCGTCGGGATTCTTGCCGCCGCTGGTGAGCACGATGAAGCCGGGGAGATTCTGGTTCTCTGAGCCGAGACCATACGTTGCCCACGCCCCTGCGCTCGCCCAACCGGATTCTGCGTGCCGGTGTGCATGAGCAGCTGTGCGGGGCCGTGGTTAAACTGGTCCGTGTACATCGATTTGATGAAGCACACGTCGTCGGCGACGGCTCGCGAAGTGCGGCATTCGGTCGGAGATCCACTGACCGCTCTTGCCGTGTTGTTTGAACCTCGAACTGCGGCCCAAGCATTTTCGGGACGCCTTGGATGAACGCGAACTGTTTCCCTTTCAGGAACGACTCGGGACAATCCTTGCCATCCATCTTCGCGAGCTCGGGCTTGTAGTCGAACAGCTCGAGCTGGCTCGGCGAGCCGGCCATGTGGAGATAGATCACGCGTTTCGCCTTCGCGGGCCGGGGTGGTTGCTGCGGCAGGAGCGGTCGCGCGGCGTCCTTCTTCAACGGGCCGTCGGAGCCCCACGCACGACCGGTCATGCTGGCGAGCCAGAGCGCGCCGAGCCCGGTGGTGCAATCGCGCAGGAAATGGCCGGGCGCGTGTGTTGCAACAGTGAATCGTGCTGGAATTGTTGGAAGAGGTTCATGACAAGATTCGATCGATCGAAGTTGGAAAATTGAGCCGCGGCGCGGCGATAGAGAGTAGCCCACGGCGCAAGCCGTGGGTGTCGAGGCAACGAGGCCTGAGCCCCAGCGGGGCGAAAGATGGCGTGGGACCCGTTGAAGAGTTCTGTCGCCCCTCCGGGGCTTGATGCTCAACCACAACTTCTCTCCCACGGCTTGCGCCGTGGGCTACTGGCTTTCGCGCCTTCGGCGCTGTTCTCACGCGTCTGTTTCCTGAAATGTTCATCGAGTGAGCGAGGAATCCAAATTCAATAGCGTGTTGGCGACGAGCACGAGCGCGGCCTTCTCCCGGCGTCTCACCGAGCCTCGCGGCGGTTTCCTTGTCCGCGCGATAATCCGTCAGCGCGCCTTCCGTAGAGTTTCACGAGGCTGTCGATCGTCGCGCGCGGCGGCTTGTCGAGCGTGAGCAGGCGACAGCCCGCGTTTCGATCTTCCGCTTCGTTGAGCCGCCGTCCTTCTCCATCCGCGTTCGCGAGTGCCTGCGCCATTTCGATGAAGGCGGGATCGTTCATGACGCTGAGCGCTTGCAACGGCGTGTTGCTCGGGATGCGCCGCGCGGTGCAGAAGTCGCGCATCGGCGCGTCGAACGTGAGAAAGAGCGGATAGCCCGCGGTGCGCCGGCTGTAGGTTGTAAACGGCGCGACGGAAGCGGTTCTCGTTCGTGGCCGTGTTCCATTTGTCGCCACTGTAAACGGTGCTCCAGATCCCGTCCGGCTGCGGCGGATACACCGGCGGACCGAACTGCTTTGTCGAGAGCAGGCCGACACGGCGAGCGCCTGGTCGCGTACCATCTCTGCGGTGAGACGGAGCGTGGTCCGCGCGCAAAGAGATGATTCGCCGCGTTCTTTCTCCAGCAGGGCCGGCGTGGTCTTCGCGTTTGCGCGTAGGTGGCGGAGAGCGCGAGTTCGCGCAGGAACTGTTTCACTGACCACTTGAACTCGCCGCCGCGAATGGTCAAGCAGTTCAGGATGCGACGGCTTCGCGCCGGACGTTCCGAAGTCTTCGAGCGTCTCCACGATGCCGCGGGCCGAACATCTCGGCCCAGAGCCGGTTCGCCAGCACGCGCGCGGCGAGCGGATTGCGATCGCTGACGATCCAGCGCGCCATGTCGAGGCGGTTCATGGGGTCGCTGGTCTGCGGCGGTTGGACGACATCGGGAATGCCCGGCGCCACTACTTCATCGCGCGTGAGACGATTGCCGCGGATGAAGACGCGCGTTTCGCGTGCGGCTGACTTCGTGCGGCTCGACCATCACGGGCACGCTCGGGCCGGAGAGTTCTTGAGTGCGAAACCGGCGGCGCGCCATTCCGCGAGAGCGTCCGAACGGGCTGCGGAGTTTGCGAAATCCGTGAGCGCGACGTCCTTCGAGTACGACAGCGCGAAGTGTTTCAACGGGCAGCCCTGGACGCTGCTGTTCGCGGCGATGCCGTGGTCGAACACGAGTTCCAGCGCGGCGCCTTCGGCGGCTTCGAGCGGTTTCTCGAGCACAATGATGCCCCAACGTGGACCGGACATCGTCGGGTAACTGCCGAGCCCGCCGCCGCCTTCGAGAACTTTGCGCGGGTCGAACGGCCCGGCGAAGTAATCCACGACGACGTCCTTCAACTTCACGACCTGGTTCGAGGTGCCGGGCACGACGAGCGATGCGGTGAGCTTCGAGAAAATTTGTCCTCGCTCGGGCGCGTTCTTCGGGTTGTCGGACTCCGGGAAGATGTCGAATCTTCAGCGCCGTCATACCAGCAATCGCGGGAACGACGTTCGTGTATTTCACCGAGATGGGCAGCGTGCCGCTGGCGTCGATTGCGGCCGTTGGCGCCGATGGTGAGCGTGCCGCCGCTGGGCTTTGGCTTCCTTGGCGATGAGCGGTTTCCAATCACTGATCTTCGCGGCTACCGCGCGCGCGTCGGTATTCAGCTTCTCGCGCAGCCGACGGGATTCATGCTGGAGCCGCGCTGCTTCCTCGCGCTTCGCGGTGTCCTCGGGGAACATCCAGCGCGGGTAATCGTCGTTCTGATCGCAGTCCTCGGTGTTATCGAAAAACGCGGCGAAGCGGTAGTAGTCGCGGTGGCGGATACGGATCGTAGGGATGCGCGTGGCATTGCACGCAACCGAAAGTCGTCGCGTTCCAGGTCGTCCAAGTGGTGTTCACGCGATCGAGCACGGCCCACGGTGCGATACTCTTCGTCGTCCGTGCCGCCTTCCGGTGTTGTTCTGCGTGTTGCGATGAAACGCAGTGGCAAGGATGTCGTCCGCCGTCGGGTTCGGCAGGAGATCGCCGGCGAGTTGTCTGATGGTGAACTGATCGAAGGGCAGGTCGGCGTTGAACGCGCGGATCACCCAGTCACGCCATGGCCAGATGTCGCGATGCGGATCCTTCCTCGAAGCCGAACGTGTCCGAGTAGCGGGCGAGATCCAGCCACACGAAGCCCAGCGTTCGCCAAACTGCGGCGAGGCGAGCAAACGATCGACGACCCGGGCCTTCGCGGCGGCGGCGTTCTTACGGCGGTCCTTCAGGAAGGCGTCGTAATCTTCCGGCGTCGGCGGCAGGCCAATGAGGTCGAGTGACACGCGGCGCAACCATTTCGGCGGGCGTGGCTTCGGGCGAGGGTTTCAAACCGGCGGCTTCGATCGGCGCGAGAATGAACTGGTCAGCGACCGTCTTGGGCCACGATTTGTTTTGAGCGTCGGCTTCGCGGGTTCCGTGGGCGGAACGAAGGACCAATGCTCGCTCCACTTCGCGCCTTCCTTGATCCATTGGCGCAGGGTCGCGATTTCCTTTTCGCTCAACCGGGGGCCGTGATCTGGGCGGGGCATCACTTCATCTTCGTCGGTCGAGAGCACGCGGCGGATGATCTCCGACTTGTCCGGGTCGCCAGGAATGATCGGCACTTCACCGGACTTGGCGGGCGCGAGCGCCTTGTCGCGGTAAACGAGAGAGAGAGCTTGCCCGCCGCCTTCACACCGCCGTGGCAGGCCGGTGCAGTGCTTGAAGAGCGGCCGGATGTCGCGGTTGAAGTCGGTGGGCGGCGCGGGATTGGCGCCGAGGAGAGCGGACGTGGTGGCCGCAAGAGCCAGCGCGCTGGAAATGAATCGCATGTTCATGGTCCGGACATAGGACAGCCGTTCGCAGCTGTCACGAGAGCAACAAGATAGGGACTGGGGAGTAGGGACCGCAATTCAACGCTGCGGGGATTTGTTTCTCCCTTGGTTGGCCGGGTGAGTGCAAGGCAGTTGGTCAGGCGACCCGGCGGGGAGGTGAATTTGGGTCGGAGAGTTTTGCGGGAAAGCCCGTGTTTCCAATTGTTTTCACGCCTGCATTTTGGCACCATGTCTTTACCTCGAAATCGATCCCGGGACGGACGGACTTCATGTTGAGGGCGCATCTGGCTGAAGGAGTCGGCCGTGAGTTTTTAAAGTCGTATTTATTGAAACTACTGGCTGGCATCTTCGGAGCGAACGGGCTGGGCACTTGCCTTGCCTTCGTCCTGCTTTTCGCCAGCCTCGCCCGTGGCCAATTCGTTCCAGCTGAACGTCCGAGGAGCGATTTCTGGGTGCCGGACGGCGTGGTGCATTCGATTCTGGAGACCAACGACGTCATCTACCTTGCCGGCGAGTTTACCACCCTCTCCCCGAATCTCCCGACCACGGCCTTGGTGAACGCGGTGAAGGTCGGGCGGACCTCAGTTTCCCAACGGTCATCGGCGTGGTGCATACCGCGATTCCGGATGGCGGGGGCGGATGGTATTTGGGGGGCCTCTTTCATCGCGTGGGCGGTGTGGCGCGGACGAATCTTGCCCATGTGCTGCCCGACAACACCGTCGACCCCGCCTGGCATCCTGACGCGGACGGTCCGGTTCACGCGCTCGAGCTTGCGGGAAAGGTGGTTTACGTCGGCGGCGAATTCACCGTGATCGGCGGGCAATCGCGCCGGAAACTGGCGGCCGTCGATGCCGGCACCGCCGCGGTGTTGCCTTGGGCTCCGGATGTGTGCTGTGACCTGTCGCCTGACAACCGCACGCGGGTGCTGGCGATCGAAAGCTCGGACAACGATTGTATGTGGGCGGCTTCTTCCACCCAGATCAACAGCGAATCACATAGCTTGATCGCTGCGTTCGATCTCACGTCCGGAAAAGTGCTCGCGCTCCCGGACGCGGGATTCGATCCCGGCAACTTCGTCTCGGTCCTGCGTCTGGCGGGAACCCGTCTCTTTGTGGGTGGACGTTTCGCCAACATCGGCGGGGCGGAGCGCCGGAACCTGGCCGCTCTGGATCCGCTGACGGGTGTTGCGAGCGCCTGGAATCCAGGCACGGGCGAAGGCCGAGGTGCTCGACATCGCCATTCCGGGCCGCACGGTGTTTGTCGCCGGGCGTTTCCTCTCTGTCGCAGGGGCAAATCGTTTCAATCTCGCGGCTGTCGATCGCGATTCCGGTGTTCCCACCGATGGGCGCCCGATCCGGATGGCGCCGTGAGACGGATCGCGGTCTCCGGTCGAGTTGTTTATGCGGGCGGAGATTTCTCCGAGATCGGCGATGACGCCCGTCCTGGAATTGCCGCGGTGGATAGCGAAGTTGGCGTTGCGCTCGATTGTTTCCCGAAACGGTCGGACGACGCGTGCAAGCCCTCGCGTTGAACGGCGATCGGCTGATCGCCAGCAGCGAGCTGCACCGGGACTCGAAGCCGCGGAAGCGCATCGCGGCGCTCGATCGTGTGACCGGACAGGTGCTCGATTGGGACCCGGGTGCGGACGCCGCCGTCTTCACGCTGATCTACGGTGACGACACCGTTTATGTGGGAGGCGATTTCGCAGCGGGGGGTCCGAATCCTCCTCGCGTTCGCGTGGCCGCCATCGATGCGAACACCGGTGAGGTTTTGCCGTGGAACTTGAACACCGCCGGTCCGAACGGCCGCGTCTGGTCACTGGCCATCGTGAATGACCGGCTCTTCGCGGGCGGCGGCTTCAGTTCGGTGAGCGGCATGTTTGCGCCCGGTGTGGTGGCTCTCGATCTAAACACCGGCGTGCCCCTCAACTGGCGTCCCACGCCGAATCGTTCCGTCTTCGCCCTCGAGGAATCCGGATCGACTTGTACGCGGCGGGAAGCTTCAGCACCGTGGCTACTCAATCCCGGCGGGCGTTCGCCCAGATCAACGCCACGACGCCGACGGCCACCAGCTGGAATCCGGACGTGCGCGGCTCCGGCAGCATTGGAACGTCATCACCCGGCGCGGCGACGTGGTGTATCTCGGCGGCACCTTTACCAACGTGGCCGGTCAGACGCGCCGGCATGCGGCCGCGCTGCGGGCCTCGGACGCCGCGCCGCTGGCTTGGGCTCCGGACTTCAGTTCGCCCCTGGACGTGGTTCAGGACATCGCGCCGACGGCGGAAGCGATCTACGTCGCCGGCACCTTTACCAACGTCGCTACCCAGCGCCGCGCCGGACTGGTCGCGTTGCATCCCGTGACCGCTCTTCCGCTCGCGTGGGATTCGGACTGGCGAACGACTCGGCGCGGTATCGATGCGTGCGGTGACCGTGGGCAAGGGAGCGCTCTACGCGGGTGGCGCCTTCACGTCCGTCCACGGCGAGGCGTATCGGAACTTCGCGCCTTCCCCGCGAGCGGCGCGCCGGTCATCGTGCAGAATCCATCCGGCGCCGCGCTGCGTAAAGGGCAGGGAACGAATCTCGTTGCGCAAGTCAGTGGTGCGGCGCCGATCTCGCTGCAGTGGATGCGCGATGACACGAACATTCCCGGCGCCACGAGCGGCACGCTGGCGTTGAACAACCTTCAACCGTCGCAGTCCGGCATCTACCGTCTGGTGGCCTCGAATGCCTTCGGCCTCATCAGCAGCGCGCCGATCGATCTGCTTGTCACCGAAAACTCTCGGCGTATCGCGTCCGATCGGGAATGTCTCCGTGTCGCCGGGAACAAATGTCACGGCTTTCGATTCAGCGTCACCGGCAGCCCGCCGCCGCGTTATCAATGGAAGCTGAACGGCGTGCCGATTGCGGTGCCGAAGGGCCAAGCTACTCGCTGGACGGGGTCGACACACAGGACAGCGGCATCTTCAACGTGACGGTGTTCAACGGCTTCGAGATCATCGAAAGCGCCCGCGCGGCACTTTCGATCAAACCGGCGTGACCAGCGTGAACGCGGACACTTCGCCAATCGCACGCGGTGGTGGGAGAAAGCGGCACGGTCATCGGACAGAACGGCGCCGCAACCCGGGAGAACGGGGAACGCTGCACGCCGGCAAATCAGGTGGACGTTCCCTGTGGTATTCGTGGATCGCCCCGGCCAGCGGAGTGGCGCGATCTCCACGCAAGGCAGTGCTTTCGACACGCTCCTCGCCGTCTACACCAACGTCCTTGTCAGCGGAACAAACGTCATCGCCGCCGATTGATGACAGCGCCGGCTTTTACACCGCGAAGTGACGTTCAGCGCGGAAGCCGGTCGCGAGTACCAGATCGTGGTGGACGGCTACGGGGGTGCGAGCGGTCGCGTGGTTCTGCACTGGGAGTCGACGGACATTCCCGAAGCCGTCCCGGTCATCCTCCGGCAGCCGGCGAGCATCGCAGTCACCGAGCGCACCAACGCGGTCCTCAGCGTCGGCGCGCGCGGTCCGAGCCTCGGCTACCAATGGTTCCGCAGTGGCCGAATTCTCACGGGAGCCACCAACGCCACGTTGCCGCTGACCAACATCAACCTCGATCACGTCGGCACCTACACCGTGGTGGTGCGCAGCGGCGATCGCACTGTTCGCAGCGCTCCCGGCGTCCGTGGAGGTTGCGACCGCGCCCGGCATGGTGACGCAGGACAAGTTTTCAGGATTTGTTTGCGACCAACCTCTCCTCGCGCCTTGTCATCGGTCGGGAAGTTTCGGGCGGCAGATGTTCGACAACTCCCTCGCGCAGACGCAAACTCTCGAGCCGAACCACGGCAATGTGCCGGGCGGCGCGTCCCGCTGGATTCGCCTGCGTTCCACGAACAACGTCCTCGTCCAGCTCGACACGATCGGCAGCGAGATCGACACGATGCTGAGCATCTACACCGGCACGAACCTGAGCGCGCTGACCGTCTTCGCTCGCGACAACAACGGCGCGCCGGACGGTTCCCGCAGCTTGCTTCGCTTCACTCCGAATCCAACCGTCGAATATCAGATTGCGATCGACGGCGCCAATGGCGCACAGGGCAGGGTCTGCTTGAACTGGCAGCAAGGCACGCCGCCCGTGGCCGTGAGTTCGGTCGTCACCCAGAGGTGCGGGTGGGCAGTTCACCACGCTGGTCGCGGGAAACTTCGGCGCCGCGCCAACGCCGGCCTATCGCTGGCTGCTCAACGGGGTCGTTGTCCCCGGAGCCACGAACAGCTCGCTCGCGTTCACCAACTTTTCAGGCGACCAACGGCGGCGCCTACAGCGTCATCGTCAGCAACTTTGCCGGAATGGTCACGAACCTGGTGGCCGTAGTGTTGCCTGCGCCGCAGTTCCGGTTGAACTACAGCCTCGTCGTCACAGGCGGCACGCCGCGCGTGCGATTGAGCGGACCGCTGACGAATCAAATTGCGATCGAGGCGACGAGCAATCTGGTGAACTGGACCGAGCTGCGCGTCATCAATCATGTGATGCCGTTCGAGTTTCTCTCGCCGCTTCCGGCCACGGAGTCGCGACGTTTCTATCGCGCGGTGCTGACCCCGCCGGAAACGCCGGCGCTGGAGTGGACCACCACCAACGGACAGCGTGCGGCTCGTTTGCGTGGAACATTCTCCGCCAGTTGACCCTGGAAACCTCCACCACCCTGGAGACGTGGTCGCCCATCCTCACCAATCCCACCTCGGTGAGCTTCGACTTCACGGACCCAGCTTCCACCAATCGCTCGCTGCGCTTTTACCGGCTGCGGCCGGTGCCCTGACGCAGTCCCGTCCATTGCGGCGGCAGTAGCTATTCTGGTAGCGAATTCGGATCGGGAAGGATGCATTCCACGACATTCCGCCCCACCATTTTTCCGATCCGCTTCAGGTCGGAACGAAATTGTTGAGCGTCGTCTGCCGCCCAGCGCATGAAGCGATGTTGGTGGCCGTGATACCGGAATGATGTCCGCACCAGCGTGTTGGTATCGGTGAGACGCGTCACCGCCACTGCCACCCTGGCCCCGAGTTTCATCGGCGGGTTGGATCGTTCCCGCGCGCGAAAGCCGAAGACTCGACGGAAAATTCCATCACGCTGTCGATACCCAAGGCCTTGAGTGGTCCGTAATCGCGAGCTGACGGATCGGTGGAGGTATAGTTCGTGCAAGATTGGGCGGGATGACTATCGGTGCCGGATAACCGGCATCCGCAAACGACACCTGCACCTGTTTCACGATGCCTTGCATGATCGGCTGTTCCTGCAACGCCCGGCGCATCGATGCTTCGCACGCTGAATGTCCACAATAGGCACACCGGAGATCGCTCCCCGATGGCACCCGCCATTCCGGAGACAAACAAGCCTGCGACGACCTCGCTCAGCCCCATCGTCGAGGTCGATGAAAATCCCACGTCTTTTCGGCGATGTGAAACGTGGCGTCTGCGGGTGTCTTCGGATAGCGGAACGAGAAAGCCGGAACCTCGTCTGATACCAGCAGACCGATTCTACCCAGTTGTCGCGGTGCTTCCCCGTTGGCGGCCTCGGGCCTCGTGCTCACCCGCGAGCGTCCTGGAGCATAGCAACCGGTGGCGCCCGCCAAAATCAGCGCGGAAAGCAGAGGATGAGTCGCCGTTGGCGCACGAATCGATTGAAAGTGGAGATGCCTCGCATGGTTTGAGCGAATCCAAAGTTCGCGAAAAGCTAGCTTTGGAAACGACACAAGCAAGCGCGATCACGTTGGATTCATCCCGCGTTGCGCTCTCCGGCTTGCCCCGTAAACTCCCTCGCATGGCTTTTGATTCTTTCCGCGATTTCATCAACGCGCTCGACCGGGCAGGTGAGCTCAAACGCATCATCAGCCCGTCGCCACCGAGCTTGAGATCACCGAGATCGCCGACCGCGAAATGAAACAGCCCGGCGGCGGCAAGGCGTTGCTGTTCGAGAAACCCACCATCAACGGCGTCGTCTCGCCATTCCCGGTTGCCATCAACACGCTCGGCTCGCACAAACGCATGGCCATGAGCATGGGCGCGGACACCGTGGACGAAGTCGCGAACGAACTCGGCGCGCTGATGAAAGCCAAGCCGCCGACTTCCATGAAGGAAGCGATGAAGCTGCTGTCGCTCGCGCTGGATCTGCGTCACGCCAAGCCCAAGACGGTGAAGAGCGGTTCGTGCAAGGATGTCGTTCACTTGGGTTGAAGGTTCCAAGCCGAAGGTTGCAAGTTGGCCGAAGGCGCCCGACGTCAATCAACCTTCAACCTTTAACCTGCAACCGCCAACGTTGGCCAACATGCCAATCCTCCGCTGCTGGCCACTGGATGGCGGACGCTTCATCACACTCCCGTGCGTCGTCACGCGCGACCCGGACACAGGTGAACGCAATCTCGGCATGTATCGCATCCAGATCTACGACGAGAAACCACCGGCATGCACTGGCAGCTCCAGAAAGTCGCCGCGCGCCATGGGCGCCGTTACTATGAAAAGGGCGAACGCATGCCGGTCAGCATTTTCATCGGTGGCGACCCGATGTTTCCTTTCGCCGCCACTGCACCGATGCCCGATGGCTTGGATGAATTCCTCCTCGCCGGATATCTCCGCAAAAAATCTGTCGAGATGATTAAGTGCGAAACCAACGACCTCGAAGTTCCCGCCAACGCCGATTTCGTCATCGAAGGCTACATTGATCCACCGAACCGCTCCGCGACGAAGGCCCGTTCGGCGATCACACCGGCCTATTACACGTTGCCCGAGCCGTATCCGGTGTTTCACATCACCGCCATCACGCAACCGCAAGGATGCCGTGTATCCCGCCACCATCGTGGGGATCCCGCCCATGGAAGATTTCTACATGGCGGCGCGTCGGTGAAACTTTTCCTGCCCATCTTCAAGATGAACTTCCCCGAGATCGTGGACCATCGCGCTGCCGGCGGAAGGCACGTTCCACAACCTCGTCTTCGTCAGCATCAAGAAGACCTACCCGATGCAGGCCTACAAAATCATGCACGGCCTCTGGGGCATGGGGCAGATGATGTTCACGAAATACATCGTGGTGGTGGACGCCGACGTGAACGTTCACAACACCAGTGAAGTGCTGTTCCATCTGTTCGCCAACACCGATCCGCAGCGCGACAGCATCTTCACCAAAGGCCCGTCCGACGTGCTAGACCACGCGACGAGCGAAATCGCCGTCGGGAGCAAACAGGGTTTCGACGCGACGAAGAAACTGCCAGGTGAAGGTTTCAAACGCCCCTGGCCGCCGCTCATCAAGATGGATGAGAACGTGAAGGCGAAGGTGGAGAAAATGTCCCCGGTAGCAGCGAATGTCAGCTCGCTCAAACTTCCCAACGAAGCGTACCCATGCAGCCCGCAAGAACAGGATGAGCCTACTCATCCTTAGCTTCCTCATCTGATTGTGGCCAAAAACATCACTGCAGTCCCTTCGCACGGCGCACGTGCGCTCACTCCCGCTTCAGGCGAAAGAATTCCTGATTCGTGGTCGTCGGCGTGGTGATGGTGTAATCGCCGCCGATCACGACCGGCGACAGAGGAGCATTCTGGAACAACCATGGCGCGGAACCATCGAGGGGTGAAGCTCGCTGCAGAAGGAACCCAGGATAATTCGTGGGCCAGGAGAGACGGACCTGGGCCGGGTCGGTTGTCCGTGTGACGTTCAGGCGCGGCGGTGCGGCCGTGAGCGTCACGTCATTGCCATCGCCACCGACGTAGCTGAGGCGAAAAGGCATTGCGTTCAGGGTGATGATTTTTCCTTCGGGTCCGAGAATGCGTTGGTGATCGGCCCCGGGATATCTTCTCGACGATGGTGAAGACCTGGCCTGCTTGCGGATTAAAACCAGCGGACGGAAGAAGGCGGCCGCTGCTTAGGCGCACGTCGCCCGTCGCCACGAGTCTGCCGTAATCGCCGACGTTGGTTCCATTGAGACGAATGTCCAGGCCACCCCAACCGCCGTGGTGACCGAGGTTTTTGACCGAAAGCGTCGAATCGGGAGTGATATGACCGCATCCCGTTATGTCTCCGACGAGACCGCCGCCGCTCAAGGAGGCGCACGCAGCACTCTCCATCTCCCAGAGCATCGTGAGGTTGAGGTTCGGCTGCGAACCCTGGACAAACAATAAGCCGCCTTGGTTCGTTGCGAAGAGAGAGTGGGAGTGATCTCCATAGAAAGCCTGAATGCTCCGTAAGCATACATTTTGCCTCCGGGAATTCTCCCCTCAGAACGAACCGCCCTCCGACAACGTAGAGATAGCTCCCCGCAATGTTTCCACTCACCGTCAACTCTCCTGGGTAGAAAACGTTGATCCGGGGCCAAGTCCAATACGGAGCGGATGGCGACGGCGTGGCACTGAACACCAAGTTGCAGGCAATCTCATTGGTCCCGCTGTTGCTGATGATGCCCGAATTGTTCGTCAGCGTGAGCGAACTGCCGTGGATGGTGTGCCGGCTGCCCGGATTGAAGGTAATTGAACGGAAGAAACTGGCGGGCAGATCGTTGGTGCTCACCGAATCTGCAGGCGGCAAGCCACCCGGAAACACGAGGTCCGCGCCATTCTCGGGCGCGCCCGCCGGTGACCAATTGCCCGGTGCGGACCAATTGCCGGAAGGATCTGCGCCCGTCCAAGTCATCGTCGCCGCCTGCGCACCGGGGACGGTCGAGAGCCAGACAGATCGCGAGCAGGAGCCCCTGCCATCCGAGCATCAAACCATGACGTTTCATCAGCGTTCCTTGATCGCACACTGGACAGTGCGTCCTCTCATGACGCCCGTGTCAGCACGGGAGGCTGCGAAGGCCAGAGTGGGTTCTAGGATTCAGAGGCTACACCGACACGCGGCTCTGGCAACGCGGGAAAGTGCTTATTCTCGGGCTGTCCCCAAAACATCCTTCTATCCCAGCGAGCCACTCGCTAGCGTCCCGCAATCCGAATCAACGGATGTTTACCATGAGCGATCAAACCCAAGAGTCTTCCGCAGGATCCAGTTCTCCCGCCGCGCACGTTACCAACACCAGCCTGCGCGCGTGGCCCGGCGTGCTTCTTGTCGTGGTGATGCTGCTCGCGCGGTTTGTGCCGGGATACCTCGAAGGCGGCTTCTCCCAGTATTGGATGGTGGCGATGATCGGCCGATGGCGTGCTGTCTCCTGCTGGTCATCTGGTGGCTGGCGGCCAGCCGCGCGACGTGGAAGGAGCGCGTGTTCGGTTTCCTCGGACTCGTCGCCTCGCTGGGGCTGACTGTGGCGTTGGTGGAACCGATGATGCGCGGACCGGGCATAATTTACGTCACGCTTCCGATGGGCATGACGGCCTTCGCCATCGGCGCTGCCTTGCTTCGAAAGCGTTCTCCGCTTGCGCGAACGGGCATGGCTGTCCTGCTCGCGCTGTTGGGATTTGGGTTTTCCACGCTGCTGCGCAACGACGGCATGGATGGCGATTACCAACTGACCTTGCACTGGCGATGGTCGCCCTCGACGGAGGAACGAACCCTCGCCATGCGCGAGGCGGAATCGACTTCGGGCAATGTGAAGTCGGCTGCGCTCGCAACGAATCTCGCGCTGGCCGCTCGCGATTGGCCGGCCTTTCGTGGCGCGGATCGTTCAGGCATCTACCGTGGTCCGGCCATTGAAACGAATTGGTCCGCGCATCCGCCGAAGCTGCTCTGGAAAGTGCCAATCGGGCCGGGTTGGTCTTCGTTCGCCGTCGCGGGCAACTTGTTGTTCACCCAGGAACAGCGCGGGCCGAAGGAGACGGTGGCGTGCTATGACGCGACGACGGGACAGGTGATTTGGAACCGCCAATACGACGCGCGCATTGAGGATCCGATGGGCGGACCCGGTCCGCGCTCGACGCCGACGCTGGCGCCGTCCGGACTGTTTGTCGTGGGCGCTACAGGTGTGTTCCTTCGCTTGAATCCGGCGAATGGCGAGGTGGTTTGGCAGAAGGATCTGAAACAGATTGCTGCGCGCGAAACGCCGATGTGGGGCTTCTCCAGTTCGCCGTTGGTGGTCAGCGGCAAGGTCATCGTTTGGGCGGGCGGCAAGGACGGGAAAGGATTGCTAGCGTTCGATGTCGGGACCGGCGCGTTGCGTTGGTCCGCACCGACGGGGAACGATTCGTATGCCTCGCCGCAGTTGAACACAATTGCGGGCGAGGAACTGTGTCGCTGCTTTCGAACGAAGGCTTGGTCTTGGTGGAACCTTCGAGCGGCAAGGTGCGCTTGAACTACGAATGGAAATCTTCCGGCTATCGCGCGCTGCAACCGGCTGTCGTGGGTGGCGACACGATCGTCATGGGCACGCCGATGAATGTGGGCACGCGGGCCGTCCGCATCAAAAAATCGAACAACGATCTTTCAGTCGAGGAACTCTGGACCACGCGGAACCTGAAGACCGATTTCTCGGACATGGTGACGTATCAAGGACACCTGTATGGCAACGACAGCGGGCTGCTCGTTTGTCTCGATCTCAAGACCGGCGATCGCAAGTGGAAGGATGGTCGCTACGGCAAAGGCCAGATGTGCTGCTGGAAAGCAGTGGCGTGTTGGTCGTCGCCGCCGAGGATGGAAAGGTTCACCTGGTCCGCGCTGATCCCGCGGCGCAGGTGGAACTGGGATCGTTCAAGGCGCTGGAAGGCAAGACGTGGAATCATCCGGTCGTCGTCGGTGACCGGCTGTATGTCCGCAATTCGCAGGAAGCAGCCGCGTATCAATTGTCGCTGGCCAAGCCGTAGTTCAGCGCGGACCGATTCGGGAAGCTCGTCGCCCACTCACAGCTTTCGCAGCCAGATGTTGCGGAAGCGGACGGGGCATCCGTGGCCAGCGAGAACCAGCGGTCCCTCCGCCACCGTCACCGGACGCGGTAGAACGAGATGGCCGGTGCCACCGCGGATTTCCTCGTTCAGATGCACCAGCACGCCGTTGTGAAAGAGCGTCAGGCGCGCGGGCTGCGTGACCTTTCCGTCCTGAATCACCGGCGCGGTGAAGACCATGTCGTAGCTCTGCCATTCGCCGGGCGGACGACAGGCGTTCACCAGCGGCGGGGTCTGTCCGTAAATCGCCGCGCACTGACCATCCGGCGCCCACTTCACGTTGTACGAATCGAAGATCTGGATTTCATACAACCCGTGAATCAGCACGCCGTTGTTGCCCTGATTATACCAGGGCCCCTTGAAGTCGGCGGGCGGCAGCCATTCGAGGTGGAGTTGAAAGCTGCCGAACTTCTCGCGCGTCCGCGGAGCCGCACCGTCCGCGGCCTCCCAAACGCCATCCACCACGCGCCACGCATTGCTGTGCCAGGCAGAAGTGTCGCGTCCGTCGAAAAGCACGATGGCATCCGCCGGGGCGGGTGCAGGCGGTTGGGCCGGACCGGGGTTTACGCGACGCGGTGCGGGACGATCTGGATCATGCACTACCCACTCGCACCACGGCAGCTTGGGTGTCGCCTTGTGACCGAACACACCCGAGCCGTCCTTGGCCTGCACAATCGGCGGTTCCGCGGCGGGAAGATTCACACTCCAGCTCGCGAGCACCAAACCTGTCAGCAGCACTACACAGCGTTCGAGATTCATGATGGCGAAGGTAGAACGATTCTTGTCCGAAGGCGATAACCGCCACTTTCAATCGCGCTTTTCCGCAGGACTCGTGGCGCTTCCATAAACCAGCCGGAGCTTCTCCGCGTCGGTGGCGCTGATGCGGTTGTCGCCCCATTGGCCGATGACGCGATCGAAATTCGTGCCGACGGGATCGATCACCGCGCAGGGGCTGCCACCGTCACCGTCCTTGCACTGGGATTCGCAACTGGAAGTCCAGCAGGTGCGGTAGTGCATGATCGAGCGGTAATCGTAGGCCGTGCTGCTGACGATCCAGTTCGTTTGCGGAATCCAATCGTAGTCGTGCTCGCGTCCGGCCTTGATGTGCTCGTAGTGAATCGTCACGAACTGGTCGCGATCCCAGCGTTGATGTTCGTGATGAAAGCCCAGCGCGTGGCCGAGTTCGTGGGCGGGCATCCACTCGCCCTGCCGCCACCAAAACGCCGTGATGTTGATGTCCACCTTGGCGCCCGGTTGAAAGCCGACGCCGCTCGTGTTGTTCCCGGCATCGGTCTTGCCGGTGAAGTTCACGTATTCGACCTGTTGGAACGCGGCACGAACCGAACGCGCGCGCCGGTATCCGTCCATCGCTGCATGGCTTTGAGGACCGTCTTCTGTTGGTCCTCGGTGAGCTTGGAAATATCGTAAGGCACGACGCCACCCGGCCACGGCCACGGCTTCTTCGTGCGCGCCGCGACGTGCGCCGGATTGGAATCCGCCACGGCGGATGTGAACGCGGCGAGCGCGATGAGGATGGCCGGGATGAAGCGAGGCTGGATGCTTCGCGATGTAGTGAGGTTTGGCGTGGTCATGACGCTCGATTCAAGGTTTGGGAACTCTAAAGGTGCTTTTGGTACCGAGGGGTGAGTAACACAAATCGATTTCCTCGTCCCACCGTGCCAACTTTTTTCCGTTCGATATCGACCAGATAAACACGACCGTTCGCGTCGAACAGGCACTCGTTGCATCCCTCAAGGAAGGCGACGTCGCCAAAATAGATCGCGGATAGGTGAAGCAGACCCGGGTTCACGGCCATCGTGAAGACCTTTCCCCGCGAACTGCCATCTCGGTAGACTCGCAAAGTGCTACCCAACCCAGGGATTGCCCATGCCCGGAGTTGGTTGCATGAATCGTTCCTATAAGATTTCCCCCAGTCACCGCCACCTGACCATCGCCCGGGTCCAACACGGCCATAGCAGGGGAGCAACGGCGGTTCATTGGTTCCGTTCATTGCTTCCAATGTCACCGAAAAATCTGGCGCGATGTTCGCCGCGAATCGGTTTCGCCCAGTGCTGACGTAGAACTTCGTTTCATCCGGCGACCACGCGACGTGAGGTCACTCGCATCCGACTGAAGTGCCGCGCTGGCCTTCTTTCCAGAGCGCAGCTCCAGGACGTTGATCGAATCCTCCTTGTCACTGGCGAATGCCACACGCTCGCCCGATGGGCTGAACGCGACTTGATTCATGCTGTAGCGTTCGTCGGTTTGCCACACGAGATTACTCGTCCGGAGCTGTGTTGGTAGAGGATCAAGTCTCCGCCGGTGTTCCGAAACAGGCAGACGTCTGCGTTCGTCGAGACGAGGTAATCCCTTACTGATGCTGGCGCGACGGTTGTTGCTGTCTGGTTGCCGAGACGTGTGAGTTTGAGGTGACCGTCATCTGAATCGACGAAGAATACTGGCGTGTCCAGATGACTCGACCATCTCGTGTCGCGGGTATACTCCTGCGCATCGCTGATGGGCAGCGTGGCGTAGTAGTGCAATGGGGCGAGAACCGCGTAGGTCGCCAGATTTGCGGAGAGAATTCCGAGCCAGAGCCGGCGATTGGGAAGCAGTTGATGGTCCGGGCCTCGCCATCGGATCGCGGTGGCGCGTTCGACAACGACCGTCACGAGGAAGTAGATCAAGGTTCCCAGTGCTACTGCGAAAGGATACTGGGCAAAGAACCCAGGGATATCGCCGGGCAACAAAGCTCCGTAAACGAACGCATTCAAAATCTTCGTCGGAATTCCAGCGGTGAGCGACCAGCAGTTCGCGCGGAACGCAAATCGTGCCGCGTCTCTGAAAGGCAGGTGCCAGATCGTTTTGAAAACCCATCCTTCAACGCCAACCTGAAAGAGCATCAGCGGAATCAGAACCGCCATGCCGTAGGCAAACACCAGTGGGAAATCGATCGCGTCAGCCAGAATGAATGTCATAACGCGTTACCCGAACGTGGAAGTCTCAACACTCCAGCCCGCATACGTTTATTCGCCGTCGCAACTGGCGGAGGGTGAGTCTAGGAACATCGCCAGTGAGCTTGTTTGCTGCATCCAGTGCTGCTTGTAGCATCTGGCGTGAGCCGGATCACTTCTTTTCCGAGAGGACGGAGTGCTTGCGCTGGGTTCGAACCTCCGGGGAGATCAGATCCGACTCACGTCGGGTGCTACGCGAGGCGGACCGGGGGCCATGCATGGAATCGATTGAAGGCTCTGTGTTCTTCAACGGGCTTCCCTCTTTTGCCACATCATTGCTTTGCCTTCCGGTCTCACACTCGCTAAAACTTCGCAGCATTTTTATGAGCCAATCCCGTCATGGTGACAGCCAGGCCGCCGAAGCCGCCCCGGCCATTCGTTCCTTCAAGAAGGTTCTCGCGGCCAACCGCTCCGAGATCGCCATCCGCATCTTCCGCGCAGCGACAGAGCTCGGCTTCCGCACGGTCGCGGTTTACGCGCAGGAGGACCGCTTCGCCATGCACCGCTTCAAGGCGGACGAGGCGTATCTCGTTGGCAAAGGCAAGGGCCCGGTCGCCGCGTATCTCGACATCGAGAGCATCGTGGCCGTCGCGAAGGAGAAGGGCGTGGACGCGATTCATCCGGGCTACGGTTTCCTGAGCGAGAACGCGGAGTTCGCCCGCGCGTGCGCGAAGGCGGGCATCACGTTCGTGGGACCGCGTCCCGAGCTGCTCGAAATGATGGGCGACAAGACGGCGGCGCGCGCGTTGGCACAGAAGATCGGTGTACCGACGTTGCCGGGCACCGAGGAGCCGATCACGGATCGTGCCGAGGCGTTGAAGACGGCGAAGGAGATTGGTTTCCCGCTCATCATCAAGGCGGCGTTCGGCGGTGGCGGTCGCGGCATGCGCGTGGTGCACAAGTCCGGCGATCTCGCGGACCTGCTGGATGAAGCGCAGGCGGAGGCGGGGCGCGCGTTCGGCAATCCGGCGGTGTTCCTCGAGAAATACATTCCGCGCGCGAAGCATATCGAGGTGCAGATTCTTGGCGACAAGCACGGCAATGTGATTCATCTGCACGAGCGCGATTGCTCGGTGCAACGTCGTCACCAGAAGGTCGTGGAAGTCGCGCCGTCGTTCGGTTTGCCCGAGCACGTCATCAAGGAACTCTGCGACGCCGCGGCTCGCATCGCGCGTGAGATTCGTTACGACAACGCCGGAACGATTGAGTTCCTCTACGATCTCGATTCGCACGAATGGTTCTTCATCGAGATGAACCCGCGCATTCAGGTCGAGCACACGGTCACGGAGGTCATCACCGGTCTCGATCTCGTCCGCGCACAGATTCTCATCGCGCAGGGTCATCGGCTGCACAGCCTAGAGGTCGGCATGCCCGCGCAGAATCAGGTGCCGCGCAACGGTTACGCCATCCAATGTCGCGTCACGACGGAAGATCCGGAGAACAAGTTCATGCCGGACTACGGCAAGCTGCTCGCGTATCGCTCACCCGGCGGCTTCGGCATACGGCTCGACGGCGGTCAGGGCTTCGCGGGCTCGGTCATCACGCCGTTCTACGATTCGATGCTCGTGAAGGTCATCGCCTCCGGCCAGGACCTACGAGATGGCGATGGACCGCATGCACCGCGCGCTGACGGAGTTCCGCATCCGCGGCGTGAAGACGAACATTCCGTTCCTCGAAAACGTCATCGGCAACGACATCTTCCGCAGCGGCCAGGCGACCACGACCCTGATCGACACGACGCCCTCGCTCTTTGCCTTCAAGCCGAAGCGCGACCGCGCGACGAAGCTGTTGAACTTCCTCGGCAACGTCATCGTGAACGGCAATCCGCACGCGAAAGGTTACAAGCCAGCGAAGCCGCTCATCATCGCGGAACCGCCGGCCTACGACCATCGTCAGGCGCCGCCAGGCGGGCACGCGCGATCTGCTGCTCAAGCTCGGGCCGAAAAAGTTCGCCGAGTGGACGCTGAAGCAAAAGCGCCTGCTGATCACCGACACGACGTTCCGCGACGCGCATCAATCACTCATGGCCACGCGCGTGCGCAGTTGCGACATGCTTGCGGTCGCCGACTCCATGGCGCGCCGGGTGGGCGCGGAGAAGAACGGTTTGTTCTCGGTCGAGATGTGGGGTGGCGCGACGTTCGACACCGCGATGCGGTTCCTCAGCGAAGATCCGTGGGAACGCCTGCGCCAGTTGCGCGCGAAGATTCCGAATGTCTGTTTCCAGATGCTCTTCCGCGGCAGCAACGCGGTCGGCTACTCGAATTATCCTGACAACGTCGTCGCCGGTTTCGTGAAACACGCGGCGGCGAGCGGCATGGACATCTTCCGCATCTTCGATTCGCTCAACTACCTGCCTAACCTCAAGGTCGCGATGGAGGCGGTGCAGGACACGCACGCGATTTGCGAGGCGGCGGTCTGCTACACCGGTGACATCCTCGACCCGAAGCGCGACAAGTATTCGCTGAAGTACTACGTGAAGCTCGCGAAGGAGCTCGAGAAGATGGGCGCGCATTTCCTCGCCATCAAGGACATGGCCGGCCTGTGCCGTCCGTTCGCGGCGAAGAAGCTGGTGAAGGCGCTCAAGGACGAGGTTGGCATCCCGATCCATTTCCACACGCACGACACCGCAGGCGTGCAGGCTTCGGCCATTCTCGAAGCGAGCGATGCAGGCGTGGACGTCGTCGATCTCGCGATCGCGTCGATGTCCGGTTCCACTTCGCAGCCGAATTTGAACTCCACCGTGGCGTCGCTGCAAAACACGCCGCGCGATACGAAGCTTGATCTGGAAGCGTTGAACGAGTTCTCAGATTACTGGGGAAAAGGTGCGCGAGTATTACGCGCCGTTCGACACCGCGCCGAAGACCGGCAGCGCGGAGGTGTATCTGCACGAGATGCCCGGCGGCCAGTACACGAACTTGAAGGAACAGGCCGCGAGCATGGGTGTGTCGCATCGCTGGCCGGAAATCGCGCGGCTCTACGCCGAAGTGAACCAGCTCTTCGGCGACATCGTGAAGGTGACGCCGAGCAGCAAGGTCGTTGGCGACATGGCCCTGTTCCTCTTCAGCCGCGGAATCAAGCCGGCCGACGTGGTGAATCTCGAGCCCGGCAGCGTTGGGTTCCCCGAGAGCGTCATCGACATGATGAGCGGCGGGCTGGGCTGGCCGCCCGGTGGTTTCCCTGAGGACGTGATGCGCGTCATTCTTGGCGAGAAGAAGTTCAAGGAAGCGAAGGCTGCTTTCGAGAAGGACGAGTCCGCCGCGAAGGCGACGCCGATCAATTTGAAAAAGCTGCGTGAGGAACTTTCCGAGAAGCTCAAGCGCGACATCTCAGACGACGATCTTTACTCGCACCTGATGTATCCGCAGGTCTTCGCGGATTTCTCGAAGCACGTCGCGCAATACAGCGACGTGGGCGTGCTGCCGACGCCGGCGTTCTTCTACGGCCTGAAGCTCGGCGAGGAAGCCACCATCAGCATCGAGGAAGGCAAGACGCTCTTCATCAAGCTCGTCAACGTGAGCGAACCAGACAAGGACGGTCGCCGTACGGTGGTCTATGAATTGAACGGCATGGCGCGCGAGACGCACATCCTGGACAAGGGCGTGGCGCCGAAGGCGAAGTCGCGTGCAAAGGCCGACATCGCGGACCCATTGCAGGTTGGCGCGCCGATTCCCGGACTCATCGCCTCGATCGCGGTCACCGTCGGCCACAAGGTCGCGAAAGGGGACAAATTGCTGATGATGGAAGCGATGAAGATGCAGACGACCGTTTACGCGCCGTGCGATGGCGTGGTGGCCGAACTGCCCGTGCAACTCGGCGAGACGGTCGAGAGCAAGGATCTGCTGGTGAAGCTGCGGGCGTAACGCGCAGCGCACGAACTTTCAACCGCATCCGGTCTCGTTGAGATGACTGGGTGCGGTTTTTGTTTTTGACGCGGCCTTCGCGCTGGCCGATCCGGCTTTGGTCGGAAGAAGACGTAGCGAGATATCGTTCGATCTGCGTCTGAAGTCCGATGGTCACTTTGTTCGGAGGTGCCTTACAAGGGGGGGCATGAACATTCAGAACTACTTCGCCCAGATTCCGACCTCGACTTTGCTCTCGCTCGCCGTGCTCACCATGGCTTTGTTGTGCTCCGTGGTGAACTCCCGCGCCGCGGTCGTGAGCTTCGGCTTCTCCGGATACATCAACTACACCAGGAACGAGGGAGGCATCCTCCCCCAAGGCATCACCACCAACACACCCTTCAAGGGAATCTTTACTTACGATACGACTCTCGTGGAGGCTCCGTGGGGTAATCAGATTCCTGGGCGTCGAGTCTACTATTTCACCAATGCGACCGGGTATTCCATCTGGGTTAAGGTGGGTAACCATGTCATCACCTCCGCGACTCCTCCGCCAGACCGGTCCCTACTAAACATCACGATCAACTCGGATTACGACACCACGGATGAGTTCGCCACCGACTGTTCGATTCACAATTTCCGGTTTAATGGCGAGGCATTCCCGGAGGACTATGGCGGCGGATTCAACTTCTACCTGACCGATGCGACCAAGCAGGTCTTCAGCACCAACAGCCTTCCGGAAGTCATGCCGCCGCTGGAGGCATTCACCACCAAGCGCTCCCTTGGCTTTGAGTCAGCAAGCCGGGCTTCGGTTATCTCTTTGGATTTAGTGGGCGTGTGACGAACCTCACTGAAGTGGTGCAGCCGGAGCTTAGTGTTAAGCATCTTTCGCCGGGCAAGGCTGAGCTTTCCTGGCCTCGTCCGGCCCGCGGCTTCGAGATGGAGTATCGCGATGACGCCGTGGATGGCGAATGGAAGTCACTCGGGGCTGCGATTGATGAATCCGACGCCGCCTACAGCACCGTTGTCGAGATTGCGGATCAGCACCGCTACTATCGTCTCGTGAAGTAACGCGTCGCGATGGAAGGTTGGGAGTCGTTCTACGGCAACTTGACGCCGATGCGGTAGAACGAGGCGGGCGGGGCGTTGA
>JAZKJV010006787.1:0-71901 GCA_037367405.1 Ottelia alismoides | reverse complement strand
TCCGGTGTCACGGCGCGCCGCGCACCGACGTCGAGTACCACCGCAACACGCTGACGACGCTCGACCAGGCCGCCTTCGTCAAGAGCAAGGCCATCACGCTGAACGCCTCGTGGCAGATCAATGACGCGCATCGCATCGTGTCGGTCACGGGCTGGCGCGATGTCGAGGATGACGCCGTGCAGGAATTCGACGGCGTCGCCGCCAACATCTTCTGGACGCAGCGCCCGCAGCAGGCCGACCAGATCAGCGAAGAACTGCGGCTCGAGTCCGACTGGAACGACAGCGTCCGTTCAACGCTCGGCCTGTACTACTTCGACGGCGCCTACGAGCTCGACCAGTCGACCAACATCTTCGGCGCGCTGCTCGCGCGCCGTACTTCCGCCAGGAGACGACTTCGAACCGCGCTGTTCGGCCAGGTCGACTGGAGCGTCACCGATGCCATCACGCTGAGCCTCGGCGGCCGCTACAACGACGAAGAGAAGGAAGCCTGCGGCATCAACCAGAACCCGGCTAATGCCGCGGGTCCGGCACTGCTGAGCTTCGGCAGCTGCGGCATCGCGGGTCGCGCCGCCCAGAACCTGGTCAACACCTATGTCGACATCGTGACGGGGCGGACCCTCACGGCGACCGGCAAGGAGTCCTGGTCCAAGTTCAATCCGCGCGTCAACGTGTCGTGGCAGATCGACGACGCGAAGCTGGCGTACCTGACCTACTCCGAAGGCTTCCGCTCGGGCGGCTTCAACGGTCGCGCTTCGGGAGCGGGGACGCTGGGCCCG
Source organism: Ottelia alismoides (assembly GCA_037367405.1). NCBI lineage: Eukaryota > Viridiplantae > Streptophyta > Magnoliopsida > Alismatales > Hydrocharitaceae > Ottelia > Ottelia alismoides. The sequence continues at coordinate 71,125 of JAZKJV010006787.1, read as the reverse complement.
TACGCGCCGGAGAGCGTCGAATCGTTCGAGCTCGGCTTCAAGTCGCAGTGGCTCGACAACCGCTTCCGCATGAACCTCACCGCGTTCTCGACGGACTACCTCGACAAGCAGGAAGACGTCGTGTTCCCGGATCCGGCCCTCGGCACCGTCACGCTGGTGCAGAACGCCGCGTCGGCGACGATCCGCGGCGCCGAGATCGAGCTGCTCGCCATTCCGACCGACGGCCTGACGCTGGGCCTGAACGTCGGTCTGCTCGACGCGAAGTTCGACGAGTGGCGGGTGCCGGGCCTGACGGGCGGCACGGTCGACAAGAGCGGCTTCGAGCTGCGCCGCGCGCCGGAATTCACTGCGGCCTTCAACGCGCAGTACGAACAGGCGCTCGGCAACGGCGCGTTCCTGGTCTACGGCCTGAACTACTCGTACAAGGACGATTACTACATCATCGCGAACACGGTGCAGCGCCCGCAGGCGCTGGACTCGGGCCTCGTCGATGGGTTCGGCCTGCTCGACGCGTCGATCAGCTACGAGACCGATGCGTGGTCGGTGTCGGTGTGGGGCAAGAACCTGACCGACGAGGCCTACTTCACGCACGTGCTCGACGTCGGCACGAACTACGCTGCGGGTCCCGGCAACTCGGCCGTGCCGGTCGCGGGTCTGTGGACCTTCGGCACGATCAACGCGCCGCGTACGTACGGCGTGGAGTTCCGCTTCAAGTTTTGATGAGGGGGATGACGGGGGACAGAGAAAGGGGCCGCAAGGCCCCTTTTTCTTGGGCGCCGTTCCTGCATCGCTGCGGCTTTTTCTGCGCAGCGAGGTTCCAGTCGCCGCGAGCGCGTGCTAGCTTCAATGCTGCAGCGCGGAGGCCGCGTCGATGTCGAGTATCAATAACAACAACACTCGGCATGAGCCGGTGCCTGCCCCTGTGGCAGCGCCGCCAGCCCGGGTCAACACCCTCACCACCCGCAGTGCCTGGGAGGCCGCGCGCAGCGCCTGCGTCGCCGATCCCGGTCGCTATCACGGCGACATCGCGCGCCGCGAGATCCACTGGTTCGAGCCGTCGGTCGGCCCGCATGGTGCGTGGCTGAGCTGGGATGAGGCCGCGCGTGCCTGGCGCGGCTGGGACGCGCGCACAGGCTTGCCGGTCGCACCCAGCACGCTCGCGGCGGACTGGCGTCCGTGGCAGCGCGCCTTCGACGACAGCGAGGCGCCGTTCTATCGCTGGTTCAGCGGCGGCCTGACCAACGCCTGCTTCAACGAAGTCGATCGCCACGTGCTCGCGGGCCACGGCGACGAAGCGGCGCTGTGGTTCGAGGGCGACCGCTGGGATCAATCGCTCGACGGCGGGCGCGGCGGCCCGGTCGTCTCCTACAGCGTGTCGCGCAAGCAGCTGCTGCTCGAGACCGCGCGCTGCGCGCTCGCGCTGCGCCGGCTGGGTCTCGGCACCGGCGATCGCATCGCGATCAACATGCCGAACATCCCGGAGCAGCTGTACTGGACGGAAGCCTGCAAGCGGCTCGGCATCGTCTACACGCCCGTGTTCGGCGGCTTCAGCGACAAGACGCTGTCGGATCGCATCCACAACGCCGGCGCGCGCATCGTCATCACCGCCGACGGCGGCTATCGCAACGCGCAGATCGTGCCCTTCAAGGAGGCGTACACGGATCCGGCGCTCGACGGCTACGTGCCCGCGGAAGTCGCCGTGGCCGCGGTCGAGCAGGCGCTCGCCTCGCTGTCGCTGCCGGCTGCGCATGCCGCCGCGATCCTGGCCGGTGCACGCAGCGCCGTCGCCAGCGAGATCACGCTCGAGCGTTCGGATGTCATGCGCGGCGTCGGCCGCGCGCTCGAACAGATCGGCGGGCTCGGCTCGGCCGAGGCGAGCCGCATCCGCACCGCCATCGCCGAAGCGCTGGTCGCGACGCCGCCGCGCGTCGACACCGTGATCGTCGTGCGTCATGCCGCGCAGCCTGACCTGCTGTGGCGCGCCGAGCGCGACCGCTGGGGCCATGAACTCACCGATGCCGCGATGCTCGAGCTGCTCGCGGCCGCGCGCGGTGCCGGCTTCAGCGTGCAATCCGAGCGCGAGCTGCTCGCGCTGGCCGACGCGGACTTCGTGCGCGCGATCTGGGCGGCCGCGCCGCCCGAACCGCTGGACGCCGAGTTCCCGCTGTTCTTCATTTACACGTCGGGTTCCACCGGCAAGCCGAAGGGCGTCGTGCACGTGCACGGCGGTTACGTCAGCGGCGTCGCGCACACGATGCGCGTCGCGTTCGATGCGCAGCCGGGCGAGGTGATGTACGTCGTCGCCGATCCGGGCTGGATCACCGGCCAGAGCTACATGATCAGCGGCGCGCTGACGACGCGCGTCACGACGGTCATTGCCGAGGGCGCGCCGGTGTTCCCGAGCGCCGGGCGCTTCGCGAGCATCATCGAGCGGCTCAACGTCAGCATCTTCAAGGCCGGCGTCACCTTCCTGAAGACGGTCATGACCGATCCGCAGAGCGCGCTCGACGTGCGCGCCTATTCGCGCGACTCGCTGCGCGTCGCGACGTTCTGCGCCGAGCCGACGTCGCCCGTCGTGCAGAAGTTCGGCATGGAACTCGTCACGCCCTGGTACATCAACTCGTACTGGGCGACCGAGCACGGCGGCATCGTCTGGACCCACCTGTACGGCAACGCCGAGTTCCCGCTGCGCGCCGATGCGCACACCTACCCGCTGCCCTGGGTGATCGGCGATGTCTGGGTGCCGGACAGCGAGCCGGATGCCGAAGGCCGCGTCGTCGCGCGCCCGGCCGAGCTCGGCGAGAAGGCGAGATCGTGATCGCCGCGCCGTATCCCTACCTGTGCCGCACGATCTGGGGCGACGAGGCGAACTTCCGCGTCGAAGGCCGGCGCGTCGCGCGCGGCTGGCGCGGCGACTTCGACCGCTACCGCAAGACCTACTGGACGCGCTGGCAGGGCCGTTACGCGTACACGCAGGGCGACTTCGCCGTGAAGTACGACGACGGCGGCTTCTCGCTGCACGGCCGCTCCGACGACGTCATCAATGTGTCGGGCCACAGGCTCGGCACCGAAGAGATCGAAGGCGCGATCCTGCGCGACAAGCAGATCAATCCCGATTCGCCGGTCGGCAACGTCATCGTCGTCGGCGCGCCGCACGCGCAGAAGGGCCTGACGCCGCTCGCGTTCGTCAAACCCGCGCCGGGCCGCAAGCTCTCCGCCGATGACCGCCGCCGGCTCATCGAGACCGTGCGCCAGGAGAAGGGCCAGGTCGCGATCCCCGAGGATTTCGTCGAGGTCACGCAGTTCCCCGAGACGCGCAGCGGCAAGTACATGCGCCGCATGGTGCGCGCGTTGGTCGAAGGCCAGGATGTAGGCGACACCTCGACGCTGCGCAACCCCGAATCCATCGCGGAACTGCGCCGCGCGATCGACGCCTGGCAGGAGCGCCAGCGCGTTGCCGACGAGCAGCAGCTGTTCGAGGACTTCCGCTACTTCCGCATCCACTACCACCGCGATCCGCAAGCGGCGCGGCAAGGCCGCGGATCGGATCGCGCTGGTCACGGTCACGAATCCGCCGGTCAATGCGCTGAACGAACGCGCGCTCGACGAGCTCAACATCGTGATCGACCACGTCGCGCGCCGCGACGACGTCAAGGCCGTGATCTTCACCGGCCAGGGCACGGCGGCGTTCGTGGCGGGCGCCGACATCCGCCAGCTGCTCGAGGACGTGCACACGCTCGAAGAAGCGCTGCCGCTGCCGAACATCGCCCACCTCGCGTTCCGCAAGATCGAAAGCATGCAGAAGCCCTGCATCGCGGCGATCAACGGCGTCGCGCTGGGCGGCGGCATGGAGTTCGCGATGGCCTGCCACGTGCGCGTCGCCGAGGCGACGGCGACGTTCGGCCAGCCGGAAGTGCGGCTCAACCTGCTGCCGGGTTATGGCGGCACGCAGCGCCTGCCGCGCCTGCTCGAGCAGGCGGGTCACGCGCAGCCGCTGGTGCGCGCGCTCGAGATCATCATGGGCGGCCGCACCTTCGAGGCCGAGGAGATGCGGGACGACGGCCTCGTGCATGCGCTCGCCGGCCGCGGCGATGCCGCCGACGAAGACGTCGTGCAGCTCGCGACGCGGCTCGCGCTCGAGTACGCCGCGGCACCGCAGGGCCGCAACCTCGTCGCGAAGACCTTCGCGGCGCGCAACGCGGCCACGGCCGCCTGGCAGGGCGCGGGCGCTGATCGCCTCGATGCCGCGATCGCGGATGCCGAAGTGCAGCGGCTGCTCGCGCAGGCGCGCCGCGTCGGGCGTGGCCCCACGGCCGAGCGCATCCTCGACGCGGTGCGCACCGGCTGGACCCAGGGCGTGCCCGCGGGTCTCGCGCGCGAGGCGCAACTGTTCGCCGAAGCCATCGTCGACCCGGCCGGCGGCAAGGCCGGCATCCGCGCCTTCCTCGACAAGCAGGCCGCACCGCTGCCGACGCGGCGCGATGTCACGCCGGCCGCGGATCGCGTGCCGGCGCTGCTGCGCAGCGGCGAGCTGCTGCCCGTCGGCGCGCCGTTCTTCCCGGGCCTGACGCCGATGCCGCGCTGGCAGTACGGTCACGCCGTCGTGAAGGACCCGGCCACGGGCGCGCCTGCGCACGGGCTGCCGAAGGACGCCGAGCGCGAGATCCTCGTGCCGGTGCCGACGCCCGGGCCGAACGAGGCGGTGGTCTACGTGCTCGCGTCCGAAGTGAACTTCAACGACATCTGGGCGATCACCGGCATCCCGGTGTCGCCGTTCGAGAACCACGACCTCGACTACCAGGTCACGGGCTCGGGCGGCGTGGCGCTGGTCGCGGCGATCGGCAGCGAACTCAAGCGCGAGGGTCGGCTCAAGGTCGGCGATCTCGTCACCGTCTACTCGGGCCAGAGCGACCTGCTGTCACCGTATGCCGCGCGCGATCCGATGTACGCCGGCTTCTCGATCCAGGGTTACGAGACCGACACCGGCAGCCACCAGCAGTTCCTGCTCGTGCAGGGACCGCAGCTGCACAGCGTGCCGCCGGACCTCACGCTCGAGGCTGCGGGCTCCTACGTGCTGAACCTCGGCACCGTCGTGCGCGCGCTGTTCACGACGCTGCAGATCGAATCCGGCCGCACGCTGTTCGTCGAAGGCGCGGCCACCGGCACGGGCTTCGAAGCGATGAAGAGCGCGTCGCGCAACGGCCTCGTCACCGTCGGCGGCGTCTCGAGCGCCGATCGTGCCGCGTTCATCGGCCAGCATGGTGCGGCGGGTGCAATCAACCGCCGCGACCCGCGCTGGGCCCAGGCCTACACGCTGGTGCCGAAGGAAGCCGACGCGATCGCGCGCTGGGAAGCGGCCGGCGAACCCATTCTCGATGAGATGCGGCGCCAGACCGGCGGCCGGCTCGCCGACTACGTGGTCTCGCACGCGGGCCAGGAATCCTTCCCGCGCTCGTTCCAGCTGCTCGCCGAGAACGGCACGCTGACGTTCTACGGCGCGACCAGCGGCTACTGGTTCTCGTTCGTCGGCAAGCGGGGCTCGGCCCCGCCCGAAGAGATGCTGCGCCGGGCGCGGTTGCGTGCCGGTGAAGCGGTGCTGCTGTACTACGGCGTCGGCAGCGCCGAGCTGCAGGATCGCGTCGGCCTCGAAGCCATCGAAGCCGTGCGCGCCGCAGGCGGCCGGCTGGTCGTCGCCACGGCCAGCGATGCGCAGCGCGAGTTCGTGCAGTCGCTGGGCTTCGGCGATGCCGTGCGCGGCGTCGTGTCGATCGAGGAAATCCGCCGCAAGGAAGGCGCCGACTTCGACTGGCCCGATGCGCTGCCCGCGATGCCGGATTCCAAGCGCGACACCGCGAAGTTCAAGGAAGCCGTGCGCCAGTTCCAGGAGCGCACGATGAAGCCCTTCGGCGGCGCGATCGGCCGCTGGCTGCGCAGCGCCGACAATCCGCGCGGCTATCCGGACCTGATCATCGAACGCGCCGGCCACGACGCGCTCGCCGCGTCGACGTCGCTGGTCAAGCCGTTCACGGGCCGCGTCGTGTACTGCGAGGAACTCGCCGGACGCCGCTACACCTTCTATGCACCGCAGGTCTGGATGCGCCAGCGCCGCATCCTGATGCCGACCGCGACCATCGCCGGCACGCACCTGTGCAATGCCTACGAAGTCGCGCGCATGAACGAGATGATCGCCGCGGGTCAGCTCGAGGTGAGCCCGCCGACGGTCGTGCCCTGGCAGGACCTGCCGCGCGCGCACCAGAGCATGTGGGACAACACCCATGCGGGCGCGAACTATGTCGTCAACCACGCGCTGCCCCGCGAGGGGCTGCGCAGCCGCGATGAGCTGTTCCAGGAATGGGGAGCCACGAAGTGACCACCCGCAAGACGCCGCCGAAGAAGCGCGCCGCGAGCGCCAAGTCCGCCTCGACCTCGTCAGCCGCCAAGGCGCGCACAGCACGCGGTGCCGTGCGTGCCGCGATGCGGCCCGGCCGCCTGATCGGCAAGGTCGCGCTCGTCACGGGCGCCGGCGGCAACATCGGCGAAGTGATCGTGCGTCGCTACCTCGAGGAAGGCGCGCGCGTCGTCATGGTCGGCCGCAACCGCGACAAGCTCGAGGCGACGCGCGTCGCGCTTCTGAAAGCGACGGGCGCGCCCGCGGACCACGCGGTCGTCATCGCGTTCGACGCTTCGGACCCCGGCCAGGCGCGTTTCGGCGTCGACGCCGCGATCCAGCACTACGGCCGGCTCGACATCCTCGTCAACAACGCGGGCTCCGCCGGCCCGAAGCAGATCATCGAAAACCTGCCGCTGACGCGCGAGGAACTCGACGCACACCGCGCGCAGGGTTCGACCGACACCGAGACCGTGCGCGACGCCGCGGGCAACCTGCTCGGGCTGACCTGGAACATGGTCCGCGCCGCGCTGCCGCACCTGAAGCCGGGCGCGAGCATCATCAACGTCTCGACGATCTTCTCGCGCACCAAGTATTTCGGCCGCGCGGCCTATGTGGTCCCGAAGGCCGCGATGAACGCGTTCTCGCGGCAGCTCGCGCTGCAGGTCGGCAGCCGCGGCATCCGCGTCAACATCGTGTACCCGGGTCCGATCGAGAGCCAGCGCATCCGCACCGTGTTCAGCGCGATGGACAAACTGCGCAAGGCGGAGGCCGGCACCACAGCCGAGGAGTTCCTGTCGACGATGGCGCTGGCGCAACCCGAGGAGAAGGGTCCGCCGACGCGCACGCTGCCGACGGTCGAGGATGTCGCCAACACGATGGTGTTCCTCGGCAGCGATGAATCGCGCGCGTTCAGCACTCAGGGCTTCGAGGTCACCAACGGCATGCAGGTCTGGCAGGAGTCGCGCTCGACCTGGGTGTCGCGACCGGAATTGCGGACCGTCGACGGCACCGGCTCCACGGTCCTGGTCGCCGCAGGCGACCAGATCGCCGACGCTCTGGTGATCGCCCGCACGCAGGCCAACTGCGGCGCGCGCGTGCTGCTGGGCCTCGGCTCGGAAGAAGCCGTCAACGCTGCGCGCAGCACGCTGGGCAGCGAAGGCGCCGATGCACGCATCGACGCAGTGCTGTTCGATCGCCGGCGCAGCGACACGCTCGCGACGCTGCTGGCGCGGCTGCAGCCCGGTGAAGGTCTTGCCGGCGCCATCGTGCTGCCCGCTTTCGGGGCCTGGCGCTTCCAGGCGCCGCTCGCCGAGGCCAGCGATACCGACGTCGATACCTTCCTCGGCGCCGAGCTGACCGGGGCGATCAGCATCGCGCGCGAGCTCGCGCGCGTCTGGCACAAGTACGCACCGAAGGGCAGCAACCCACGCACGCTGTTCATGTCGAACGGCAGCGACGCGGCGGGCAATGCCTATGCCGACATCCTGCGTTCCGGCGTCGAGGAGCTGGTGCGCGTCTGGCGCGACGAGAGCCAGACGCGCTTCGAGGCCGGCGACCGGCCCGCAGCGGAGTGGTCGAACCAGATCCTGCGCTGGACGAACTCCGAAGAGCACGGGCTGCTGTTCGCGTCCAGCCAGGCGGCGCGCCTGCTCTACACGAAGCGGCGCGTGCCGCAGGTCAGCCTGTACATGCCCGCCGCCATCGTCGATGCGACCGGCTCGACGCGGCCGAACTTCGGCTGGATCGAATCGCTGATGGGCCTGCACCTCGGCAAGACCGTGCTGATCACCGGCGGCTCCGCCGGCATCGGCGGCCAGCTCGGCCGCCTGCTGGCGATCGCCGGCGCGCGCGTGATGTTGACGGCGCGGCGCGAGAGCCAGCTGCGTGAACTGCGCGACAGCATCGTCGCCGAGCTCGAAGAGATCGGCTACAACCGGCCGCAGGACCGCGTGCACATCCTGGCCGACATCGATGTCGCCGACGAGGCGGGCCTCGCCCGCTCGCTCGAGGTCACGCTGAAGACGTTCGGCCGGCTCGATTACCTGATCAACAACGCGGGCGTCTCGGGCGCCGAGCAAATGGCCGTCGACCTGCCGCTCGATGCCTGGCGCAACACGCTGAATGCGAACCTGGTCTCGAACTACTCGCTGATCGAGAAGGTCGTCGGCCTGATGAAGCAGCAGGGCTCGGGCTACATCCTGAATGTCAGCTCGTATTTCGGCGGCGAGAAGTACATCGCCGTGCCCTACCCCAATCGTTCCGATTACGCCGTGTCGAAGGCGGGCCAGCGCGCACTGGTCGAGAACCTTGCGCGCTTCGTCGGCCCCGAGATACAGATCAACGCGATCGCGCCGGGCCCCGTCGAAGGCCAGCGTCTGAAGGGCAAGGATGGCAAGGCCGGCCTGTTCGACCGGCGCGCCAAGCTGATCCTCGAGAACAAGCGGCTGAACCAGTTGCACGGCGCGGTGCTGAAGACGCTGGAAGCCGGCGTCGCATTGGGCGATGTCCTGATGGCGCTGGCTTCGAATGACCTCGGCCTGCTGCAGGCGGATGGCGTGCCCGAACCGCTGCGCCAGATCGCCACGCGCATCAAGGGCGAGGCGCGCGGCAAGGAAGAAGCGACGCACTCGTCGTTCCACTTTGCGATGACCCGCTCGATGGCGCAGAAGCTCATCGACCGGCTCGCCAATGGCGGCCTGATCCTCGACCGCAAGCAACGCACCAAGGCCGATAAATGGGTCGGCGAGCTGCCGGATCCGCCTGAACCCTTCATCGACCCCGCGCGCATCCAGGACGAGGCCGAGAAGATCCGTGTCGGCGTGATCGGCATGCTGCACCTGAACAAGATGCCGACCGAGACCGATGTCGCCCTCGCGACTGTGTTCTTCATGGCGGATCGCGCGATCTCGGGGGAGACGTTCGAGCCCTCCGGCGGGCTGCAGCAGGAACGCACGATCACCGAACGCGAGCTGTTCGGTCGTGCCAAGCCTGAACGCGTGCGGCGCATGGAAGGCGAGACGATCTGGCTGATCGGCGAGCACATGACCGAGCCGCTCGCCGCGGTGGCGCGGTTGTTCCTGGCGGAAGGCCACGTCGGCAGCATCGTCACGCTGACGCGCACCGCCGAGGCCGGCGAGGCGATCAAGCGGACGCTCGGCCGGGCGCTTGGCCACGATCGCATGGTGTACGTGACGGCGGGAGACGCGCTCGAGGACAGCATGGATGCGGCGGTCGCCAGTGGCGGACCTCCGGCCGCCGTGATCTCGACGCCCTGCGCGCCGCTGCCGCCCGGCTTGTTCGGCAGCGGGGCCGCTGATCACCTCGATGCCGCGGGCTTCGCCCAGCTGGTCGAGACCAACCTGACGCATCACTTCCGCGTGGCGCGCAAGGTGTCGCTGTACAAGGGCGCGCGGCTGATCCTCGTGTCCCCGGATGTGCCGGTGGGCGGAAGCATCGCGCAGTTCGCGATGGCGAATTTCGTCAAGACGACGCTGCACGCCTTCACCGCGACGCTCGGCGTCGAGAACGAACGCCTGCCGACCACCGTGCCCGTGAACCAGGTCAATCTGACGCGGCGCATGCGCAGCGAAGAGCCGCGTGACGCGGTCGAGCAGGCCGAGGAATACACGCGCTTCGCGCACGCCGTGCTGCTCGCAGCTGCGCCGATCGTCGAGGCGCAGGAAAGCCGCTATCGCGCGCGGATTTACCGTGGTCTCGCGATCACGGTCTAGGGAGGCCGCATGTCGAAGATCGACCCCGCAACCGCACCCCGTGCACAGGGCTCGCGGTATCCAGCGCCTTTCGATGCTCCCTGCAGGGCGCGGCACTGGCTGCGACTCGGGGACGCGGCGGGCCTCACGCAGTTCGGCGTCAACCTGCTGACCTTGCCGCCGGGCACATGGTCGAGCCAGCGGCATTGGCACTCACACGAAGACGAGTTCGTGTTCGTGGTTTCAGGGGAAGTGGTGCTGGTGACGGATGCCGGCGACACGCCGCTGCGCGCCGGCGACAGCGCCGGCTTCAAGGCGGGGTCCCGCGACGGGCATCACCTGCAGAATCGCAGCGGCAGCGATGCGGTGCTGCTGATCGTCGGCGGGCGCGACGACGCCGACCATGGCGAGTATCCGGACATCGACCTGAAGTTCACCGCGGGGCGCTATTCGGGCGGCGGCGCCTACCTGCACAAGGACGGGACGCCGTACTGAGCCGCCGGCGACCCGCGTGTCTGCGTCACGCAGGCGGATCGGCAGACCCGAACGGACGCGCGAAAATGTGCAGGCCGCGCCGTCGCTTGAGTCGGTACAGCTGCGCGGGCCGGTTGGCGCCGCCCTTCGTGCGCGGCAGCGGTTCCAGCAGATCTGCCGCCAGTAAACGCGTCCTGAACGCTTTCTTCTCGAGTTCCCTGCCCAGCACGAGTTCATACATCTGCTGCAGTTCCGACAGCGTGAACTCGGCCGGCAGCAGGTAGACCGGCAGCGAGGTGTATTCCACCTTCGCGCGCAGCCGCTGCAGGGCGGCGCGCAGCAGGTCGGCGTGATCGAACGCCAGGCGTTCGGCCACGCGCTCGCCGACCACGTCCACCCAGCACGCGTCGGCGGCGTTGCCACCGGGCTGCAGCTCGGTATCGACAGACGGCACGAGGGCGAAATAGACGTGCGTCGCTGACCAGCCGCGCGGATCGCGGGTGGCGTTGCCGAAGCTGCCCAGCTGCTCGAGATAGGGCGCATCGAATCCCGTCTTCTCGCGCAGCTTGCGGCGCGCGCAGGCGGCGAGGTCCGCGTCCTGCCGGGTGTCGATGAAGCCTCCGGGCAGCGCCCAGAGACCGGCGAAGGGCTCGGACTTGGCAGCCGGTCGTCGCACCAGCAGCACCTGCAGGCGGGCGTCGCGAACGCTCAGGATCACGACGTCGACGGTGGTCAAAGGGCGATCGAAATCAACGGCTTGCATCTGCGGCGCCTCCAGGGTGTTGACATCCTACCGTGGTTGGTGGGACTATGCCACTTACTAAGTGGGGATAGCCCACTAACTGCAGGAGACGCACCATGCTTGGACTCAAATTCATCAAGGTCAATCCGACCACCCATCTGATCGCCTACCGCAATGGCAAGGTCGTCCGGCAGGGCGCAGGGCTGTCGCTGCTGTACTACCAGCCGGTCACCAGCCTGGTCGCGGTGCCGCTCGACAGTCGAGAAGTGCCCTTCCTGTTCGAAAAGGTCACGGCGGACTTCCAGTCGGTGACCGTGCAGGGGCAGCTCAGCTACCGGATCGCGAACCCCGAGCGGACGGCGCGCCGCGTCAACTTCACGCTGGCGCCGTCGGCGCAGGCCTACGAGAGCGACGAGCCGGAGAAGCTCCCGGAGCGCATCGTCGCCGTCGCGCAGGCGGCTATCCAGCGGCGCGTGCACGCGAGCGTGCTGACGGATGCGATCCGCGGTTCGGGCGAGATCGAGGCCGCGGCCCTGCATGAGTTGCGGGACAGCGCCGAGTTGCTCGAGCTCGGCGTCGAAGTGCACGGCCTGTCGATTCTCGCGATCAAGCCGACCCCGGAGACCGCGCGGGCGCTCGAAGCCCGCGCGCGCGAGGCGATCCTGCGCGAAGCCGATGATGCGATCTACGCGCGACGCAATGCGGCGGTCGAGAACGAACGCGCCATCAAGGAAAGCGAGCTCGACACCGAAGTCGCGATGGAGCAGAAGAAGCGCACGATCCGCGAGACCCAGCTCGACGCGGAAGCGTCGGTCCAGCAGCGCAAGGCCGAACTGCGCGAGCGGCAGATGGCCGCCAGCATCGAGCTCGAGCAGCAGCGCAAGGAACTGGTCGCGGCGGCGGCGCAGAACACGCGCACCGAAGCCGAGGCCGCCGCATACCGCGTGGCCGCGAGCGTGCAGGCGCTGTCGAGCGCGGATCCGCGCCTGGTGCAGGCGCTCGCGGCAACCGGCATGGATGCGGGCCAGCTGATCGCGCAGGCCTTCGGCGGCATCGCCGAGCGCGCGCAGAGCATCGGGCAGCTCAACGTGTCGCCGGATCTGCTGCAGACACTGATGCGGGCACCGGCCCCGGTGGAGAGCAGCCATGGCCGTTGAACGCAAGGCGGTGCTCGTGACCCGGCGCACCCGCCTCGAAGAGCTGATCGCGCGCTTCCATACCGTGGGCCAGGCGAAGTTCTACGTCGAGCATCTCGGCGCATCCTTCGCCGACTACGAGGCCGAGCATGCGGCGTATCTGTCGGCGCGGCAGGTCGTGGAGGCGGCGCTGACGCGCCGCCTCCGCGTGCAGAAGCTCGAACGCAGCTACCTGCCGAACTACCTGTTCGCGCCGGACGATGTGATCGTCGCCCTCGGCCAGGATGGCGTGGTCGCGAACACGCTGAAGTACCTCGACCAGCAGCCGCTGCTGGGTGTAAACCCGGACCCAGCGCGCCATGACGGCGTGCTGCTGCCGTTCCGGCCGGATGACGTCGAGCGCGTCATCGATGCCGTGCTCGCCGAGCGACGACCCACCAAGGCGGTGACGCTCGCGGTTGCCAGGCTCTCGGACGGCCAGACCCTGCGCGCCGTCAACGACCTGTTCGTGGGCCCGAAGTCGCACACGTCGGCGCGCTACGAGATCCAGCTCGGCGACCAGCGTGAGCTGCAGTCCTCGAGCGGGCTGATCGTTTCGACCGGGCTCGGGTCGACCGCCTGGCTGCGCAGCATCGTGACGGGATCGCGGGCTATTGCCGGTGTCGCCGCAGAGCCCTATCGTCCCCTCGCCTGGGATTCGCCCCGGTTGCGCTTCGCCGTACGCGAGCCGTTTCCGAGCGTGTCTACCGGCGCGTCGCTGGTGTACGGCGACGTCGACGCGGCGCACCCGCTGGTGCTGCATTCGCGGATGGCCGAGAACGGCGTCATCTTCAGCGACGGCCTCGAGAACGACTACCTGCAGTTCAACGCCGGGATCACGGCCACGATCACGGTCGATGATCGGGTCGGTCGGCTGGTGCAGTGACGGACCGAGCCGCTGGGTTTATTTTTATCTGGGTGATATTATCTATCGATAATCACCCGGATTTAAATAACCCTAATGCCATTAAGCGTTGATTCCTATACGGTTTTCGACGGCACCCGCCTGATTGGCAGCGGCTCCCTGCCCCAGGCCACCCGCCTGGCCCAGCGCGCGCTGGCCGGCGATCCCGAAGGCCCGGTGCTGATCTTCGATGACCGCAGCGGCGCCGTCGTCGATCTCGACCCCCGAAAGGCGCTCGAACCTGAACCTGTAGTCGAAGCCAACCTCGACCCAGCTATCCCGGAGGCCAGCGACGCGCGCGGTCGCGGCCGGCCACGACTCGGGGTCGTCGCACGCGAGGTCACGCTGCTGCCCCGTCATTGGGACTGGCTCGCGGAACAGCCCGGCGGCGCGTCCGTCGCACTGCGCAAACTGGTCGAGGCGGCGCTGCGTGCAGCCGCAACAGAGCAAGGACCAGACGCGCGGCGTCGCACGCAGGAGAGGGCCTACCGCTTCATGACCACGATGGCCGGCGACCTGCCGAATTACGAAGAGGCGACGCGGGCGCTGTTCGCCAGCGACACGACGCGCCTCGCCGCGCTGATCAAGGCGTGGCCCGCGGACATCCGCAAGCATGCGCTGTGGATGGCAGAAGTGCCGAAGCGGGTTCCATCCACACGTTGATGCGCATTGACAATGCGCATCCGAATGCGCACGCTGTCGTGCATGTCGCGAACCTACGATCAGCTCGCACCCCGCAAGCCGACCAACCTCAGCGTCAACGAAGACCTGCTGGCGCGGGCACGTGCGCACAACATCAATCTCTCCGCAACGCTCGAACAAGCGCTGATCGAAGCCCTGCGCCGCAAGGAACGCGAAGCCTGGCTCGCGGAGAACCAGGCCGCCATCGAGCGCTACAACGAGCGGGTTGCGCAGCACGGGGTCTTCAGCGACACGCTGCGCAGTTTCTGATGGCGCAGTTCGTCGTCTACCGGAACGCCCATCAGCCGACGCGACAGGCGACGCCGCTGCTGCTCGAGGTCCAGCACGATCTGCTGTCGAGTCTCGCGACCACCGTGGTCATCCCGCTGCGACCAGTCTCGGCCATGAAGGGCGCGATCCTGCGCACGCTGACGCCAGTCATCGAGGTCGAGGGACGCGAGTACGTGCTCGTCACTCCCGAGCTCGCCGGCGTGCCGCGTAAAGCCCTGGGGCCCACGGTGACGTCGGTCGAGGCACAGCGCAGCGCCGTGATGGCGGCGCTCGATCTGCTGATCAGCGGGATCTGAGCGCTAGCGCGGAGTGCTCGGCCCCGTGCGCCACGCCACCGGCTAGTGCTGCTTCGCCGCCTGGATCGCCTGCCAGATCCTGTGCGGCGTGGCGGGCATCTGGATGTCGGTGACGCCGACCGGCTTCAGCGCATTCAGCACCGCCGCGATGACGGCGGGCGGCGCCGCGATCGCACCAGCCTCGCCGCAACCCTTGACGCCGAGCGCGTTGTGCGGCGACGGCGTGCAGACGTAGTCGGTCTTGAAGCTCGGCAGGTCGTCGGCGCGCGGCATCGTGTAGTCGACGAAACTGCCGGACAGCAGCTGGCCGCTGTCCTCGTCGTAGACGCAGTTCTCGAGCAGCGCCTGGCCAACACCCTGCGCCACGCCACCGTGCACCTGCCCGTCGACGATCATCGGGTTCAGGATGGGGCCGAAATCATCGACGACGGCGTAGTTGACGATCTCGGTCGTGCCGGTGTCCGGATCGATCTCGAGTTCGCAGACGTGCACGCCGGCCGGGAACGTGAAGTTCGCCGGATCGAAGAACGCGGTCTCCTCGAGGCCGGGTTCGATCTGGTCGCTGGGCCACGCGGCGGGCGCGTGCGCGAGGAAGGCGATCTCCGGGAACGAAATGCCGCGATCGGTGCCGGCCACGTTGAAGCGGCCGTTCTCGAAGCGGATGTCACCCTCGGCCGCCTCGAGCAGGTGCGACGCGATGCGCTTGCCCTTGGCGATGACCTTGTCGAGCGCCTTGACGATCGCCGTGCCGCCGAGCGCGAGCGAACGCGAACCGACGGTACCGATGCCGAACTGCACGATGCCGGTGTCGCCGTGCACGATCTCGACGCTTTCCATCGGCACGCCGAGCCGCTCGCTGACGAGCTGCGCGAACGTGGTCTCGTGGCCCTGGCCATGGGAATGCGTGCCGGTGATCACGACGACCGAACCCGACGGGTTCACGCGGATCGTGGCGCCTTCGAACATGCCGCTGCCACCGCCCGCGGCCATGATGATCTTTGACGGGCCGGCACCGCAGGCCTCGATGTAGCTCGATACGCCGATGCCGCGCAGCTTGCCGCGCTTCGCGGCCTCGGCACGGCGCTGCTCGAAGCTCGCGTAGTCGCTGAGCGCAACGGCCTTGTCGATGACTTCCGGATAATTGCCCGAGTCGTATTCGGAGCCGAACGGCGTGCGATACGGGAAGGCCGTCGGCGCGATGAAGTTGCGGCGGCGGATCTCGATCTGGTCGAGGCCGAGATCGCGCGCCGCCTGATCGACGATGCGCTCGATCACGTAGGTGGCTTCGGGCCGGCCAGCGCCGCGGTAGGCATCGACGGGCACGGTGTTGGTCCAGGCGCCCTTCACATCGCAATAGGCGGTCGGAATCGCATAGGTGCCGCACAGCATCGGCGCGTAGTAATAGGTGCAGATCGCCGGTCCGAACGTCGAGTAGTAGGCGCCCATGTTCGCGCTGGTGCTGACGCGCAGCGCCAGGAACTTCGCGTCCTTGTCGAGCGCGAGCTCGACATGCGTGACGTGATCGCGGCCGTGCCGGTCGCTGACGAACGCCTCGCTGCGCTCGGCCGCCCAGCGCACCGGCCGACCGACGCGCTTCGCCGCCCACAGCACGATGACATCCTCGTTGTAGTGGAAGGCCTTCGAGCCGAAGCCGCCGCCGACGTCGGGCGAGATCACGCGGATCTTCGACTCGGGTACCTTCAGCGTGGCGGTCGCCAGCAGAATCCGCTGCACGTGCGGGTTCTGCGACGACAGCCACAGCGTGTATTCGCCCTTGCCCTCGTCGTACTCGCCGGTCGCCGTGCGCGGCTCCATCGCGTTGCAGATGATGCGGCTGTTGACGACATCGAGCTTCGCGACATGCGCCGCCTTCGCGAACGCCGCCTCGGTGGCCGCCTTGTCGCCGATCTGCCAGTGGAACGCGACGTTGCCCGGCGTCTCCGGCCAGATCTCGGGGGCGCCCGGCGCGAACGCGCGCTCGATGCTGGCCACCACCGGCAGATCGTCGATGTCGAGTTCGATCAGCTCGGCGGCATCCTTGGCCTGCAGCGCCGATTCGGCGATGACGACGGCGATCGGGTCGCCGACGTGGCGCACGCGATCGACCGCGAGCGGCGAATGCGGTGGGTTGAACTGCGGCTTGCCGCTGATGTTCTGCGTCATCCAGCCGCAGGGCAGGTCGCCGATGCCATCGGCCTTCAGGTCGGCGCCGGTCAGCACGTCGACGACGCCGGGCGCGGCCTTGGCGGCGCTGACGTCCACCTTGCGCAGCACCCCGTGGGCCACCTGCGAGCGCAGGATGTAGGCAAAGGTCTGGCCTGGCCGGACGATGTCGTCGGTATAGCGGCCGCGGCCGGTGATGAAGCGCTGGTCCTCGATGCGCGGGACCGAAGCCCCGAAACCCGTGCTGCTCATGCGGAAACCCCTCGACGATCGGATGCTGGGCGATCAGAACGTGATTGCATCGCCTCGCGACGATGGTAGCCTCCCCTTCGCCGTCGAGGGAAGAACCTGCGGCGCCCCCGGGATCATGGAGAGATGTTGCTTGGCCATTACAGGTGAATACCGCATTGCCGCCCCTCGCGAGGCAGTCTGGGCGGCGCTGAACGATGCCGAAGTGCTGAAAGCCTGCATCCCGGGCTGCGAGGAGCTGCAAAAGCTGTCCGAAACGGAAATCGACGCCCGCGTCGCCGCCGCGCTCGGCCCGGTGCGCTCGACGTTCGCGACCCGCATCCAGCTTTCGGACATCAAGCCGCCGGAGTCGTACACGATCAGCGGGGAAGGCAAGGCGGCGGCCGGCTTCGGCAAGGGCAGCGCCCAGGTCAACCTGACCGAAGAAGGCGGCGCGACCATCCTGCGTTATTCCGCCGACCTGCGACTTGGCGGTAAGCTGGCGCAGGTCGGATCACGGCTGCTGGAGGGCGCGACGCGCCAGCTCGCCGACCAGTTCTTCGACGCCTTCGCGAAGCGGCTCGATGCCGGTGCGACGAAGCAGGAGGATGTGGCGGGCGCCGCGGAGGCGGGCGCAACCGCGGCAGCGACCCGCCCGGGCGGGTCGAAGCTGCCCTGGCTGATCGCCGCAGCGGTGGTGATCGCGGTCATTGTCTGGCTGCTGGCAGTCTGAGGAGAAACGCGGCATGAAGGTCAGTCTCGAAGTGAACGGGCGCGCGGTCTCGGCCGACGTCGAAGAGCGCACGCTGCTCGTCGACCTGCTGCGCAAGAACCTGCGCCTCACCGGCACGCACGTCGGTTGCGACACGTCGCAGTGCGGCGCCTGCGTCGTGCACGTCGACGGTCGCGCGGTCAAGAGCTGCACGATGCTCGCCGCGCAGGCCGATGGCGCCAAGGTCACGACCATCGAAGGCCTCGCGCCCGCCGGTGGCCTGCATCCGGTGCAGGCGGCGTTCCGCGCCAACCATGGCCTGCAGTGCGGCTTCTGCACGCCGGGCATGATCATGACCGCGGTCGAGCTGCTGCGGCGTAATCCGAACCCGACCGAGCAGGAAATCCGCGACGGCCTCGAAGGCAACATCTGCCGCTGCACGGGTTACCACAACATCGTCAAGGCCGTGGCCGCCGCCGCGCAGGCGCTGCGCACCGCGGGCTGAGGGGCGTCACATGTATTCATTCGAGTACCAGAAGCCGACCGACGTGAAGTCCGCCGTGCAGGCCGCGAGTGCCGCGGGGGAGAACAAGTTCATCGCCGGCGGCATGACGCTGCTGCCGACCCTGAAGCTACGGCTCGCGCGCCCCGATCGCCTCGTCGATCTCAGCCGCATCGCTGAACTCACCGGCATCCGCGTCGAAGCCAGCCGTGTCGAGATCGGCGCGATGACGCGGCATGCCGACGTCGCGCACTCGGCCGAACTGCGGCGCGCGCTGCCGGCGCTGGCCTCGCTCGCAGGCGGCATCGGCGATCCGCTGGTGCGCAACCGCGGCACCATCGGCGGCTCGATCGCGAACAACGACCCGGCGGCGGATTACCCCTCGGCCGTGCTCGGCCTCGGCGGCACGGTGATCACCGACCGGCGCGAGATCGCCGGCGACGATTTCTTCACCGGCATGTTCTCGACCGCACTCGGTGCGGGCGAACTGATCACGCGGCTGCGCTTCCCGATCCCCAAGCGCGCGGCCTACGTGAAATTCCCGAACCCGGCCTCGCGTTACGCGATGGTCGGCGTATTCGTCGCGGAGACAGCGGGCGGTGTGCGGGTGGCCGTGACCGGCGCAGGGCCCTGCGTGTTCCGCGTGGCCGCCTTCGAAGCTGCGCTGGCGAAGCGCTTCGCGCCCGAATCGCTCGCGGGTCTCTCGGTGCCGGCCGATGGCCTGAACCAGGATCTGCACGGCTCGGCCGAGTACCGCGCGAATCTCGTCAGCGTGATCGCGAAGCGGGCGGTTGCAGCGGCGCTCGCCGGCTGACCGACCGCACTCCGCCGCGGATCCACGCTTGAGCGTCGCGCTGCCCGACTCCGTCGACGCCACCGAGGCGCTGCTGCGCAGCCAGCATTACCTCGCCGATCGCACGCTCGCGGTCGTCGCCTTCCTGGCGCTGAAGCTCGGCCGGCCGCTGTTCCTCGAAGGCGAGGCCGGCGTCGGCAAGACCGAGATCGCGCGCGCACTGGCGGCGGGCCTCGGCCGCGACCTGATCCGCCTGCAGTGCTATGAAGGCCTCGACGCGTCCACGGCGCTCTATGAGTGGAACCACCTGCGGCAGCTGCTCGAACTGCGCGTCGCTGAAACGGCGAGCGGCGTCGATCGCTCGCGCAGCGCGCTGACCAGCGCGATCTTCTCGCCGGAGTTCCTGATCAAGCGGCCGCTGCTGCAGGCGCTCGAACCGCACCCGAACGGCCCGCCCGTGCTGCTGATCGACGAGATCGATCGTGCCGACGAGCCCTTCGAGGCTTTCCTGCTCGAGATCCTCGCCGATTACCAGGTCACGATACCGGAGCTCGGCACCGTGCGCGCCGCGCAGCCGCCGATCGTGATCCTCACGTCCAACCGGACCCGCGAAGTGCACGACGCACTGAAGCGCCGCTGCCTGTATCACTGGGTCGGTTACCCGGATGCCGTGCGCGAGCTCGAGATCCTCGCGGCGCGCGCGCCGGAAGCCGGCAGCGCGCTGTCGCTCGAGATCGTGCGCTTCGTGCAGGGCCTGCGCCAGCGCCGGCTGCAGAAGCCGCCGGGCGTCGCCGAGAGCATCGAGTGGGCGCGCGCCATCGTCGCGCTCGGCCAGCATGCGCTGACGCCGCAGCTGTTGCAGGAAACGCTCGGCGTGCTGCTGAAGTACGAAGAAGACCTCGCCGCCGTGCGCGCGAACCTGCCGGCGACCGAGCCGGCGCGCGCCACCCACGGCTGACGCCCGCATGAGCGCGACCGCTGCGAGTGCCGCGCCGGTCACGTTGACGCTGCCGCGCCTCGCGCAGGCGCTGCGCGACAGTGGCGTCAAGGTCGGCAGCGGTTCAGTACTGGTCGCGGCGCAGGCACTCGCCTGCGTCGACCTCGCGCATCGCGACGATGTCCGCGATGCGCTGCGCGCCGCCCTGATCCACGAGCCCGCCGACTTCGAACTGTTCGACAGCCTGTTCGCGCTGCTGTTTCCGGAAGATCGCGTCGGCATCGCCGGCAGCCATCCGAACCTGCCGCGCTCCGAGGACCTGCCACCCGCGCCCGGCGGCCGCCGCATCGCCGCGGCGCTGCCGCAGCCTAGCGTGCGGCAGATGCCGGCACCCGAGATGATCGAGCGCGATGCCGCGGGCTCGGCCTCGGACGCCGAGATCCTCGCCAGCAAGGACTTCGAACAGATGAGCGCCGCGGAACTCGAGGCAGCGCGGCGCCTGCTCGCGGCCGCACCGCCGCGTGCGGCGCAGCGGCAAACGCGGCGCCTGGTCGCGGATACGCGGGGCCGCCAGCTCGACCTGCGCCGCACGCTGCGCCAGATGCTGCGCGGCCTCGATCCGGCGCCCCTGCCGCGGCGCCGCCGCCAGCAGCGGCCGCGCGACTGGGTCCTGCTGGTCGACGTCTCCGGATCGATGGCGGCCTATTCGCGGATGGCGCTGCATCTGGCCTGGGCACTCGCGCGCCGCGGCGGCCGCCTCGAGGTGTTCACGTTCGCAACGCACCTGACACGCCTGACGCGCGCGATGCGCACGGCCGACCCGGATGTCGCGCTGCAGACGGCGAGCCGCGCCGTGACCGACTGGGATGGCGGCACGCGCATCGGCGAAGCGCTCGCGGATTTCAACCATCGCTGGGCGCGGCGCGTGCTGACGCGCGCGCCGTGGGTGGTGCTGCTGACGGACGGCCTCGAACGCAGCGGCGTCGAGCAGCTCGAGACCGAGATCGCGCGGCTCGCGCGCCAGTGCCGCGAACTCATCTGGATCAACCCGCTGCGGCGCAGCCCGCTGTACCAGCCGCTCGCCGCCGGCGCCGCCGTGCTCGACCGGCACGCGACGCGGCGGCTGTCGGCGCACAGCGTCGACTCGCTGCTCGCGCTGACGCGCCTGATCAAATCGGCCGCCCCGCGGACGGAACCTGCATGTACAACCCTGAGCACTTCCGCGAGACGCGCACCGACGTGCTGCACGCGTTCATCGACGAGCACCCGCTTGGCGCGCTAGTGGCGCAGCGCGCGGACGGACTCGGCGCCGAGCATCTGCCGATGCTGCGCGCGACACTCGACGACGGCACGGCCGTGCTGCGCGGTCATGTCGCGCGCGCCAACGCCGTGCATCGCGAGCTCGCCGCCGACGCGCCCGTGCTCGTGATCTTCAGCGGCCCGCAGGCCTACATCACGCCGTCATGGTATCCGTCGAAACAAGAGCACGGCCGCGTCGTACCGACCTGGAACTACTCGGTCGTGCACGTGCACGGCCGCATCCGCTTCGTCGACGATGCAATCTGGCTGCAGGATCTCGTCGTACGCCTGACCGATCGCCACGAGGCGCAGCGGCCGGCACCCTGGAAGGTCAGCGACGCGCCAGACTCGTATATAGAGCGCATGCTTGCCGCGATCGTCGGCTTCGAGATCCGCATCGAGACCGTCGAAGGCAAATTCAAGCAGAGCCAGAATCGCGAGGCACGCGATCGCGCCGGCGTTGCAGCGGGACTTGGCGCAGCCGCTGACGCTCGGCCCCGGGGAATGTCAATCTATGCTGACGGGAGATCGCCGTGGCTGAAGCAAAGACGAAACCCACAAAGGTCACCGCCAAGACCTATCTCGCAGCCATCGCCGACGACGCCCGTCGCGCCGACTGCGAAGCCATTGCCGCGATGATGAAATCAGTGACGCGGCAGGATCCCGTGATGTGGGGCCCTGGCATCGTCGGCTATGGAAAGTACAGCTACGTGTACGAGAGCGGCCGCTCCGGCGAGTTCTGCGCGACCGGCTTCTCTTCGCGCAAGAGCGACATCAGCGTCTACCTGGTTGCGAGCGGCCCGAACCAGACGGAGCTGCTGAAGCGACTCGGCAAGCACAAGATGGGCAAGTCCTGCCTGACGATCAAGCGGCTCGCTGACGTCGATGCCAAAGTGCTGAAGCAGCTGGTCGCCGAGTCGTACAAAGAGGTCAAGCGGCGCCATCCGGAGAAGAAGTGACGATGCAGGCGATGTTGCAGGCCAAGCGCGTGCTGATCACGCAGGCCGACGAGTTCATGGGGCCGACGTTCTGCGAAGTCTTCGCAGCGCAGGGCGCCGAGGTGATCGCGGATCGGCGTGCGCTGGCCCCGGTCGAGGCCGCCGCGACCGTGATCCGCGACGCTGGCGACATCGACGTGCTGGTGGCGAACCTGTCGATCCGCGCGCCGAGCACGCCGGCGGTCGATGTCGACGAGCCGGAATGGCGCGATGTGTTCGCGGCGCTGGTCGATCCGCTGCCGCGACTGCTGCGGGCGGTCGCGCCGCAGATGGTTGCGCGGCGCCGCGGCAAGATCCTCCTGGTCGGCAGCGCCTCGGCGCTGCGCGGCATGAAGCGCGCCTCGACCTACAGCGCGGCGCGCGGCGCGCAACTCGCGTGGGTGCAGGCGGTTGGCGTCGAGTTCGCGCAGCACAATGTGCAGGTCAACGCGATCGCGCAGAACTTCGTCGACAACCCGACTTACTTCCCGCCCGAAGTGCAGGCCAACCCGCGCTTCCAGGAGCGGCTCGCGCGTGAAGTGCCGCTGGGCCGGCTCGTCGGCGCACGCGAGGATGCGACGTTCGCGGCTTACCTGTGCAGCGACGCGGCCGACTGCTTCGTCGGCCAGGTGTTCCCGGTCTGCGGCGGCTGGGTCGGGCGCTGAGCGCGCCGCGGCCTCGCGTCAGAACTCGT
Organism: Ottelia alismoides; assembly: GCA_037367405.1. Classification (NCBI taxonomy): domain Eukaryota; kingdom Viridiplantae; phylum Streptophyta; class Magnoliopsida; order Alismatales; family Hydrocharitaceae; genus Ottelia; species Ottelia alismoides. The sequence continues at coordinate 48,156 of JAZKJV010006787.1, read as the reverse complement.
AATCGAGCGCCATGATCTCGCCATCGGCGCGCAGCGCAGTCGCGACTTCGACGTGCGCCGGGTGCGGCGCATAGGCCGCGAGAGCGGCCTTGTCCTGGAGGATCACCATGACGCCGTGCGTGCAGCCATTGGCGCGATCGGTGAAGTTGCGCCCGACCGTCACGTCGAGCACGCCGGGCACGCGCTGCTTCAGCGAGCGCAGCCCGGCTTCGTGCTGCGCGATGCGCTCGGCCGGCACGTCCGGGCGGAACTTGATCCAGACCATGTGATTGACGGGCATCGCCTGTCTCCTGCGCGTAGGTCTACTTGCCGTCGACCGAATAGACGAGCAGCAGGTTGCCCGGCGAGTGGCTGTAGAGCCCATAGCCGGAATTCACGATGACGTGGCCGTCGGCGACCGCGGGACCGGCGCCGCTCATGCTGCCGCCGCTGGTCTCAAGGCCCGTTGACGGTGCGGATCTTCGCTTTCGTATCGTGCTCCCACAGCAGCTTGCCGCTGACGCCATCGTAGGCGCGCACGAAGCCATCGAGATGGCCGGCGAACACCGCGCCCGGCGTCGCCGTGATCGCGGCGGAGATGCCCGGATCGCAGAACTTGAGTCCCGGCGGGCAGACGTTCTTCTGGATCGTGCTCCAGAGCACCTTGCCGGTCGCCGCGTCGATGGCGTGCATGCCGGGGCGTGCCAGTGCCGGATCCAGGAAATCACCGTTGCCGGTGTCGTTCATGTCGTTGATGGGGACGTACAGCCGGGAACCCTCGGCCGCCATGCCGAAGTGCACGCCGCCCTGGATGCTGCCGCGACCGACACGCGCGGTCCACAGCAGCTTGCCGTTCGCATCCGGATCGAGTCCGAACACGCTGCCATCCTTGTGGCCGGCGAGCAGCACCTGGCGCGGCGCGCGCGCTGCCGACGTTCGCGAGGATCATGCTCGCGCCGTGGTCGAAGTCGGGGCCATCCTCGGCCGGACAGTTCGGGTTGTTCTCCATCATGCAGGCGACGTTCCACGCGTCGCCGGCCGTGCTCTGCCGCTGCCACAGGCGTTTGCCCCGTGCTCATGTCGACCGCCATGATCGAATCGCTGTTGCCGTCGGCCGGCGACGAATAGTTCTCGCCGGTGCCGAAGTAGATGACGTTGCGACGCCGGTCCACCGCCGGACTGGACCAGATCGGTGCGCCCGATGGCGACAGCACGCGCGTGCCGATCGAAGTGCGGCTGGTCTCGCGCGGCGTCTCCGGAATCGAGAAATGTTCCCAGATCGTCTCGCCGTTGCGCACGTCGACCGCAAGGATCTTGCCGCGGAACGTGCAGCACTCGTACTTCGGATCGGCAGCGGGAATGACCTCGAGCGACGACACGGGCACGAACAGCCCGGTTGTCGACCAGCGCCGGCGTGCCGGTCAGCGTCGCGGCCGGATGTTCATCCGCCTTGCGCGACCAGATCAGCTCGCCGGTCAGCGCGTTGACGGCATAGAGACGCGCGACGATGTCGCCGAAATAGGCGACGGGCGGGCTCGTCGTGGTCGCCGGCGCCGTCGACAGCACGATCGCCGTGCGCACCTCGGCCGCGGCCTGGAAGCGCCAGCGCTGGCAGCCGGTCGCGAGATCGAACGCGTAGACGCTGCCATCCTGGCTGCCGACGAACACGGCACACGGCCCGGCCGGCTGCGAGCGCGCCCGCAGCGCGCCGGGGAAGCCGTAGGCCCACTTGAGTTTCAGGCGCCCGATGTCCTTCGCCTCGAGCTGCGCGACGTTGGCGGGCACGAAGCGCGCGGTGTCGTGGCCCCAGCCCACTGCTGCCGCAGGGCGTGCGAGGTCGAACTGCGCGGCGGGCCCGCTGCACTGCGGCGCGCTCGCGACCGCGCGCGGGTCGGCATCGGCCGGCTCGCGCGTGATGTACTCGGCGATGTGGCGCTTCTGCTCAGCACTGAGCGCGACGCCCTGCGCCTGCATCAGGCCGTTCTCGAGCGAGCGCACGATCGCGCGCGGGCTCATCATCTCGAGCCAGGTCAGGTGCGGAGCCTTGGGCACGGCGCCGTTGTGGCACGCGGCGCAATTCTCGGCGTACAGGGCGGCACCTGGCATCTTGTCGCGCGGACCGAAATCGACGGTCTTCGCGACCATGTCGTCGGTCGACTTCAGCGTCGTGGGTTGCGGCGCGCTCGCCGGTGCGGGCGCGGCATCGGCCGCGGGTGGTTCGGGCGGCTGCACCAGACTGCATGCGCCGGCGAAGACGGCGGACAGTGCCACCGCGCAAACTTCCAGATCACTGCCTGACGCATCGTGCATCCCCCCGGTTGCCGTTCGCGAACGAAAGCATGATAGTGATGCCCAGCCTGTCCGGACAAGTACAGCGCACGGGGGCGCGCCGGCGGCAGCATTCACGCAGAGGGGGTTCCGGGAATGTCGACGTCCAACACCACGCATCCGCTGCACACCAGTCCGCATCGGCTCAAGCTCGCGATCTTCGGCCTGAACGTCAGCCACGGCTGCTCGATGACCGACCGCCCGGATGTGCTCAAGGTAGAGTGGGAAGAGTCGAAGCGCATCGCGCAGGCGGCCGACAGGCTCGGCTTCGAGGCGCTGATCCGGTCGCGCGCTGGAAGGGCATGGGCGGCGACGTCAATTTCAACCACCGCAATTTCGAGACCTTCACCTGGGCAGCGGGCCTCTCCGCCGTCACGGAGCGCATCTCGATCTTCGCGACCTTCCATGTCCCCACCGTGCATCCGGTGCGCGCCGCGAAGGAAGTCGCGACCATCGATCACATCGCGGGCGGCCGTTTCGGGCTCAACATCGTCGCAGGCTGGAACGAGAAGGAGATCGCGATGTTCGGCATCCCGCAGAAGGAGCACGACGCGCGCTACGACTACGCCGACGACTGGATCAACCTGTGCCGCGAGCTCTGGACGCGCAAGGGCGAGTTCGACTACGACGGCCCGTTCTTCAAGTCCCCGGGCTGCTACTCCGAGCCGAAGCCGATCCAGCCGGGCGGGCCCGTGATCATGAGCGCCGGCAACAGCGCGCGCGGCCAGGAGTTCGCGGCCAAGAACGCGGACCTCAACTTCGTGATCGCGCAGAGCGCCGACGCCGCCGGCCAGATCGCGGCCAAGGGCAAGGCGCTGGCGCGCGACAAGTTCGGCCGGCAGATGCGCGTGTTCGGCCAGGCCTATATCGTCTGCCGCGAGACCGAGAAGGAAGCGCGCGAGTTCCACGACGACTACGTGCAGAAGCGCGGCGACTGGAAAGGCGTGCGCAACCTGCTCGACACGCTGATCCCGAACTCGCAGAGCGCACTCGGCCCGGGCTGGGAAGCATTCGCCGCCAACCTGATCGCGGGCTATGGCGCCATCCGCTGGTCGGCACGAAAGAGCAGATCGTCGACGGGCTGATCAAGTTCGCCGATGCCGGCCTCGACGGGCTGACGCTGAGCTGGGTCGACTATGAAGCCGGCCTCAAGCAGTTCGGCGAGGAGATCCTGCCGCTGATGAAGCAGGCCGGGCTGCGCGCCTGAGCAGCAAGATGCTCAGTGCCCGTAGCTGACGGCGCGCGATACCTGCCAGGCGCCGTCGCGCAGGCGCCAGATGTGCAGGAACCGGAAGCTGCCGCAATCCGGCTTGCCGTTTTCGGTATGGCAGAACCGGTGGGCGCCGATCAGGATCGCGCCGTGGCCGCGAATCGGGTACACCTCCACGCTCGGCAACAGCAGTTCGCGCCGGATGTCCGGGTTGTTGGCGAACACGTTGCGGAATCCCGCGGTGACCTCGGCCTTGCCGAGCAGACCCCCGGTATCGTGGAAGAACTCGAGGTCGGCAGCAAAGGTATCCATCAGCGCATCGACGTCGTGCGCGTTGTAGGCATCGAACATCCGTCGGTCGAGCTGCAGCACGAGTTCACGCAGTCGCGCCGGATCATCGGGGATCCCCGCGGCGGCGGCCGGCTCGGTGGCCTTCGACTCCATCGGTGACGACATCAGCAGCATCGCCGCGATGCAGCTGAACAAGCCGGGCAGCCATCTCGTCCTGACGTCGTACTTCATGGTTACGCCTTCGGATCGACTTCGATCACCAGTTCGCGCCGTCCCAGTTCGCGGCGAGGCGCTCGACGTCGCGATACAGCGCATTCAGGCCTTCGCTCGGCCAGTAGACCTCGACGAAGTGGCCGAGCATCGCGCGCGCATCGACGTAGGCCGCGCCGCGCCCGGACGCCGTGCGCAGCTCCGTGACCACCGGGAAACCCGCGCGCGCGTAGTCGGCGAGCACGCGATCGTAGTCGTCGGGGATCACTGCGACGTGATGGAACCCCTCCTCGCCCGGCGCGAACATGTCGTGGAAGGCCGAAGGCGAGGCGCAGTGCTGCGTGACGAGCTCGACCATGATCGGCCCGGCCTGCACATAGGCCGCCGAGATGTCGAGCTGCGCCGGCTGGCCGCGATAACTGACCGAGGGCAGCGCGATATGCCGGCGCACCATGAACGGGCCGATGCCCCACAGCTTGTGCCAGCGCTGGATCGCCGCGTCGAGATCGTTGACGTAGTAGGCGTTCTGGATCGTGCGGTGGCGGAAGTTCATCAGGCGGCTCCAGGTGCGGCAGAGGCGGCGGCGGGCGGCTGCGGATAGCGACCGAGTGCCAGCAGGATCACGGCACCGAACAGGAACAGGCCAGTGGCGATCAGGAAGCTGATGTCATAGCTCGCCGTAACGTCGAACACGCGCGCGAACAGCATCGGCGCCAGGCCGCCCGCCACCGCGAGGATGGCGTACAGGATCGCGTAGATCTTCGCGTAGTGCGCGAGGCCGAAATAGCGCGCGGCGAAGAACGCCATCAGGTCGAGCTCGGCGCCGGCGGCGAAGCCGATCAGCAGGGCCGCGACGACCGCCCACGTGAAGTCCGGCGATCCCGTGAGGATCAGGCAGCCGATCGCCGGCAATGACAGGGACACGACCGCGACGCCCGGTGCCCAGTAGCGGTCGATCAGCCAGCCGACGACGAGCCGGCCGAGCATGAGCATGATCGAGAAGCCGTAAACGCCCTGCACCGTCGCGGCGCTCGCAGCGGTGAAGCCCTGGTCCGTCAGCGCGGCGATCAGGTTAGGGCTGATGCCCGACACCGCCAGGTAGATCGCGAAGATCGACACGCACAGCACCCAGAAGCGATAGCCCTGCATCGCTTCGCCCAGCGTCAGGCCCCACTGCGCCACCGGTGGCGCTGCTGGTGAGCCGCCCTCGCTCGCCGTCGCACCCGCGACGATGAGCGGGCGCGGCCTGAACCACGCCCAGACGAACGGGCCGGCCAGCAGCAGCGGCAGCAGGCCGATGCCAATGTAGGCGCCGCGCCAGCCGAACTCCTCGATCAGCCACACGGTGTATGCCGGCGCGAACATCGCGCAGATGCCGGTGCCGGTCAGCGTCAACCCGAGCGCGAAGCCGCGCTGCTTGTCGAAGCTCTGCGCGATCGCGCGCGTCCACGTCACGGGCGTCGTGCCGGCTCCGAGGCAGCGCCATCGCGGCGTACGCCAGGAAGAACATCCACAGCTCGCCGTTCATCGACGCGGCGAAGAAGAAACTCAGCGACAGGCCGACGAGGCCGGGCAACACCAGCGCGCGCGGCCCGTATCGATCGCTGAGCGCGCCAATGAAAGGCGCCGTCAACGCACCGAGCCCGGAACTGAACAGGATGCCGAGCTGCACGTCGGCACGATCCCAGCCGAACTCGGCGGTCAACGGCTTTACCAGCGCGCCCATCGTGTAGAACGGCAATACGATGGAACTGCAGATCACGCCCATGCTCGACGCGAGCAGCAGTTTCCAGCCGAGGCGGATTTCGCTCTGCATGCGGCCTCAGATCGGCAGTTTGGTGGTGTACTTCACGCAGGACAGCGCGAACGACGAGCTGACTGCCGCAGCGCCGGGCAGGTGCACGAGCTTGGTCTTCAGCAGGCGATCGTAGGCTTCGACGTCCGGCACGACGACTCGCAGGTGGAAATCCTTGTCGCCGGCGATCGCGTAGCACTCCATGATCTCGTCGATCTCCTGCACCGCGCGCTCGAACTTCTTCAGCGTCGCCTCGTCGTGACGCTTCAGCGCCACCGCCACCAGCACGGACACGCCGAGCCCCATGGTGCGCTGGTCGAGCAGCGCGACGCGGCGCGCGATGATGCCGTTGCGTTCGAGTCGCTGGATGCGCCGCCAGCAGGGGGTATAGGGCAGCGCCACGCTCTCGGCGACCTCGGCCACCGATCGGTCGGCGTTGTCCTGCAGCAACGCGCAGGATCGCCCGGTCCGTCTCGTCCAGACTGCCCGCGGATGATTCTGTCCGGCTCATGCCCCCTCCCGGATTCTTTTTTGCGCCGCACCCACCCTGAACACGGGCAGCTTAGCGCTTGATCGACCGCGAGCGCAGCGTATCATCGGAAGGTCATGTCTTCATAATGAGCCGCCGCGCGCGGCCCTTCTCTGAGGGGAGAAGCGATGAGCACCGTCACCGTCACGGGTTACAAGGAAGCCAACCAGACGCTGGCCCTGCCAGACCTGAAGCAGTCCCTCTACGTCGAGGGCCGGATCATGTTCGACCGGGTCCTCGTCACGCTCGACGGCGAAGACCACCGCAAGCGCCGCCTGCTCGAGATGAAGATCTTCAAGAAGGATTTCCTTCACTACTACGAGAAGCAGGTGCTGCCGCCGGTCGTCGAGCGCACGCTCGCGAAGTTCCTGCCGACCGGCCGCGCCGACCTGCCGGATTTCGGCCGCCGCGCGATGCTCGACCTTACGGCCGATTTCGCCGGCATCGACCGGCCGCAGAACAGCGACGCCGAGCGCGACGAGCTCGTCGGCATCATCCATGGCCTGGGCGCGGCGGCCACGCTCGGCCAGTACTCGGGCGACAAGGAGCCCGTGCGCGAGATGATCCGCCGCACGCTGAAGCAGTTCGACGAGCGCTTCTTCACGCCGTCGGCCGCGCGCCGGCAGGCGCTGATCGAACGCTTCCGCAAGGGCGAGATCGGCGAAGGCGAGCTGCCGCGCGACATCCTGACCGTGCTGCTGCGCAACGAAGACGGCATCGACCTGCCGCGCGACATGATCCTGCGCGAGACGGCGTTCTACTACCTCGCCGGCGCGCACACGTCGGTGCATTCGCTGACGCACGCGATGCACGAGATGTCACGTGGGCCGCCAAGCACCCCGAGGACGCCGCCAAGATCAAGAACGACCCGCTGTTCGTGCAGCGCTGCGTGCACGAGAGCCTGCGCCTGCATCCCTCCAGCCCGGTCGCGAAGCGCAAGCCGAAGTGTCGGTGCACTTGCCCACGGGCGAGGATGTGCAGGGCGATGACGAAGTCGTCATCGACCTGTTCAACGCGAACCGCCAGGTCGCGACCTTCGGCGCGGATGCCGCCGAGTTCAATCCCTACCGCACGCTGCCGGGCGTGCTGCCGCCGTATGGCATCACGTTCGGCGTCGGCATCCACACCTGCCTCGGCCGCAATCTCGCTGCCGGCGACCTGCCGAAGGCGGGCACCGACCCGAACAACCACCAGTACGGCACCATCACGCTGATCGCGCGCGCGCTGATCGCCGCGAACGTCCGGCCCGACCCGGCCAACCCGCCGACCCGCGAAGCGAACGTCGCGCGCGAAGCCTGGGCCAGCTATCCCGTACTGCTGGGCTGATGAGCGCGACGCCACGTTCGATGCCCGATCCGGCGCTGGCGCCGGCGGACGTGGTGCGTTCGTTCATCGCAGCGTGGAACGCGAACGATCTCGAGCGCGTCGTCGGCGCACCTGCATCCGAGGTCTTCTATCACAACGTGCCCGTCGACCCGATCGTCGGACGCGAGGCCGTGCGCGCCTATCTGTTCGGCAAGGGCGGCTTCGAGTGGGTCGACTGGAAACTGCTCGCCATCGCCGAATCGGGCAACAAGGTGCTGACCGAGCGCATCGACGATTTCGGCATCGGCGGTCGCGACATCAGCCTGCCGCTGATGGGCATCTTCGAAATCGAGGACGGCCTGATCCGCGCCTGGCGCGATTACTTCGATCTCGCGATGTACCGGCGCCAGCTCGAGCAGCCGCCGCGTCGCTGAGCACTGCAACATGGATCTCGGACTGCGCGACAAGATCGTCCTCGTGACCGCCGGCAGCGCCGGCATTGGCCGCGCGTCCGCGGAAGCCTTTGCGCGCGAAGGCGCGAAGCTCGCGCTGTGTGCGCGCCGCGCCGATTCGCTCGAGGCCACGGCAGCGGCGCTGCGCGCGCAGCACGGCACCGAGGTGCTGGCCCTGCCCTGCGACGTCGCCGACGCGGCACAGATCGATGCCATGGTCGCGCGCGTCGTCGCGCACTACGGCACGGTGCACGTGCTGGTCAACAACGCCGGCGGCCCGCCGCCCGGTCGCTCCGACCAGGTCACGGATGCCGACTGGCAGCGCGCCTTCGACCTCACGCTGATGTCGGCCGTGCGCGCGACCCGCGCCGTGCTGCCGCACATGCGGCGCCAGCGCTGGGGCCGCGTCGTCAATGTGTCGTCGTACTCGGTCAAGCAGCCGATCCCCGACATCCTGCTGTCGAACGCGCTGCGGCTCGGCGTCGCGGGGCTGGGCCAAGACGCTGGCGACCGAAGTCGCCTGCGACAACGTGCTGATCAACACCGTCGGCCCGGCTGGACCCGGACCGATCGCGTCACGCAGATGCTCGAGTCGCGCGCGCGCGCGTCGGGCAGCGCAGGCTCAGCGGCGATCACCGCGGCCGACGCCGAAGCCGCGATCGTCCGCAACGTGCCGATCGGCCGGCTCGGCGAACCGGCCGAGATCGCCGACGTCATCGCTTTCCTCGCTTCCGAACGCGCGAGCTTCGTCACCGGCACCTTCCTCGCCGTCGACGGCGGCGTCGTGCAGAGCCCCACATGAGCATTGCCACAGCACGCACGATCGACATCCACGCCCCACGCGGTGCTCGAGGAAACGCTGGGCGCTGCGGGCGAGCACGGGCCTGACCTGACCACGGGAGACGATGGCCGCCCGCTGTTCCGCGTCGGCGGTTACAAGCTGCACGGCGTGCGCTATCGCGGCAGCCCGTTCATGGATGTCGACCTGCGCATCGCCGCCATGGACCGCGCCGGCGTCGATTTCCAGGTACTGTCGCCGAACCCGCTGACCTACTTCCACTTCGTCGATGCGCCGTCGGCTGTCGCGTTCTGCCGCCGCCACAACGACGTGCTCGCCGCGCTGGTCGCGCGCTATCCGCAGCGCCTCGCGGGCCTGGCGGCGTTGCCGATGCAGTCGCCCGTCGATGCGGCCGCGGAACTGACCCGCGCCGTGCACGAACTCGGACTCTGGGGCGCGTATGTCGGCACCGAGTTCGGCATCCGCCTCGATGCGCCGGAACTCGATCCGCTGTACCGCCGGTTCGTCGAACTCGACGTGCCGCTGTTCTTCCATCCGGCGCCAGCCGGCATCGACGGTCCGAAGGCGTTTCCGCCGGTCGACCGCTACGATCTCGACCTGCTGATCGGCTTCGCCGCGCAGGAGACGATCGCGGTCGGCACGCTGATCTACGGCGGCGTGCTCGATCGCCACCCGGACCTCGACATCTGCGTCAGCCACGGCGGTGGTGCCATCGCCTACCTCGCCGGGCGCTTCGCCGAAGCCGCGCACAAGCGGCCATGGTCGAATGACACGCTGCGGGCGCCGGGTGCGTTCGAAGCGCGGCTCAAGCGACTCTGGTTCGACAACCACGTGCACAGCGCGGCATCGCTCGCGCTGCTCGAGGGCCTCGTCGGCCGCGAGCGCTTGCTGCTGGGGACGAATTTCGCCGGCTGGGACCAGCCTGCCGGCGGGCAGAAAATCGACGCACCGCTGTGGCTCGCCGACAATGCGCGCCGGCTGCTGCGGCGCGCCTGACATCGAGGACGGATCGTGAGCAACCTCACCGCAACGCTGATCACCCAGGGGCGCGTCATCGACGGCACCGGCGCCGCGCCGCGCGTCGAATCGGTGCTGATCGACGGCGAACGCATCGTCGCGACCGGCGCCGCGGCCGATACCGCCGCGCAGCAGCTCGAGGCACAGCGCCGCGCGCTGCGCCGCATCGACGCGACCGGCAAATCGGTGATGCCTGGCCTGATCGACGGCCACTGCCACATCTCGTTCGACGAACCGAACTCGAACGACGAGCTGTTCTTCCATCGCCGGCATGCCTCGCGGCCATTGTCGCCGCGCAGAACGCGCGCAAGGTGCGGCAGGCCGGGGTCACCGGCATCCAGGATGCCGATTCGATCTTCGAGATCGGCGTCGACCTGCGCGACGCGATCGAAGCCGGCATCGTCGGACGGGCCGCGCATGGCCTGCGGTGCCTATGCGCTGTGGACCAGCGTCGGCGGCACGGCCGGCCGGCTGATTCCGGACCGCGGCGTCATGGTTACGGCAAGGTCGTCTCGGGCAACAACGAAATCGTCGCCGAGGTGCGCCGGCAGATCAAGAACGGCGCCGATTGGATCAAGGTGCACGTCACCGGTCTCGTGCCGCGCCACCCGCTGCGCGGCGAGGTCAAGAGCTGGACGCGCGATGAACTCAAGCTCGTCTGCGACACCGCGCACGAGGCTCGGCATTCCGGTCGTCGGCCACATCCGCGGCGCCGATTCGATCATCGACTGCGTCGCCGCCGGCATGGACCTGATCCTGCATGCGACGCTGATGGATGAAACCGCGCTCGCAGCGATCGTCGACAAGAAAGTGCCGATCATGCCGGTGTTCACGTTCCAGGCGAACCTGGCCGACTACGGCGCGCGGATCGGCGCCGATCCGATGGTGCGCGAGATGTTCCGCCGCGAGATCGCCGACAGCGCGCAGATGATCGCCGCGCCTACGATGCCGGCGTGCCGCTGCTCGCCGGCAGCGAGTCGGGCTTCTCGATCACGCCCTACGGCGACTGGCATTACCGCGAACTCGAGGTCTACGTGCGCGATCTCGGGCTGACGCCGCTGCAGGCGATCCAGTGCGCGACGCAGGCGAACGCGTTCGCGCTGCGCATGAGCGGCCAGGTCGGCGAAATCAGCGCCGGCAAACTCGCGGACCTGCTGATCGTCGACGGCGATCCTTCGAAGGACGTCACGGTGCTGGGCGACCGCAGCCGCATCAAGCATGTGTTCCAGGGCGGTCGCGACATCGACCTGACGCCCGCGCCGCCGCGCCGCGATCCGCCGGGCTGGCGCGTCAGCACCTATGGCGCGCGCCTCGGCCAGGACGTCGCCCGCGGCCAGGCACGGCCGCCGCAGGCGCCGACGCCGGAGCATGAACCATGAGCACGATCACGCTGAACCGGATCCCGGACGCGCTCGCGGCGCTCAAGAACGAGCACCTCGCGCAGTCGCTGTACGACGAGGGCAAGGTGATCATGGCCGACGTGCTGCTGACGCTGCACGGCGAGGCGCATCGCACCCGGCGCATGCTCGAGTTCCGCGTGTTCCGCCGCAGCTTCTTCAGTTACTACGAGAAGGAAGTGTTCCCGGCGGCGCTCGCCGAAGTGCTGGGCCCCACGGTCGCGCAGGGCGGCTGCGACCTGGTCGAGTTCGGCTACCGCATCACGATGAACCTGACCGCCGACTTCGCCGGCATCGACCGCCCCGCGAAGACGGCGCCGAGACCGCCGCGCTGCTCAAGCTCGTGATGACCTTCAGCGAGGGCGCGACGCTGGTGCATTCCACGCGCGACAAGGACGAGGTGCGTGCCGAGGTGCGCGCGGCACTCGAGGAATTCGACCGCCTGTTCCTGCAGCCGTCGATCGCGCGGCGCGAGGCGCTGATCGCACAGTGCGTGCGCGGCGAGATCAGCGAGGACGCCCTGCCGCGCGACGTGCTCACCGTGCTGCTGCGCAACGAGGACCGGCTCGAGCTGCCGCCCGAGATCCTGCGCCGCGAGATCGCCTTCTACCTGCAGGCGGGCTCGCACAGCACGGCGAACTCGACCGTGCACGCGCTGCACAACCTGTTCAAGTGGATGGATGCGCACCCGGAGGACCGCGCGCGCATCCTCGCCGACCCGTTGTTCCTGCAGCGCTGCGTGCACGAGAGCCTGCGGCTGCATCCGGCCAGCCCGGTCGCGTGGCGCAAGCCGCTGTGCCCCGTGCATCTGCCGAATGGCGCGCAGGCCGGCACCGACGACCGCGTCGAAATCGACCTGTGGACCGCCAACCGCTCGAAGGATGCATTCGGCGACGACGCGGACGTGTTCAATCCGCACCGGCGCGTCGCCGCCGGCAACGAGCCCTTCGGCCTGACCTTCGGCACCGGCGTGCACACCTGCATGGGCCGCGATCTCGACGGCGGCCTCGTGCCGAAAGGCAATGTCGATCCCGAACAGCACGCCTACGGCATCATCACGATGCTGGTGAAGGCGCTGCTCGACGCCGGTGCTGCGCCCGACCCGGCGCGTCCGCCGGAAATGGCCACCTACACCGCGCGCCCGAACTGGGGCCGCTATCCGATCATCTTTCGCGCGAACTGATTCGAGGGGACTACGAGCATGACGAAGACAGCCATCGTGACCGGCGGCGCCCACGGGCATCGGCGCGGCGATCTGCGAGCTTGCGGCGCGGCGCGGCTATCGCGTCGGCGTGCTCGACCTCAAGCGCGAAGCTTGCCAGGCGCTGGTCGACAAGCTGCCGGGCAGCGGCCACGTCGCGCTGCAGGCCGACGTCACCGATGAACACCAGATGAAGGCGGCGCTCGATGCGTTCGGCGCAGTGCCCGACCTGATGGTCAACAACGCCGGCATCGTGCGTTTCGGCTCGCTGCTCGAGCAGACGGTCGACGACTTCCGCGCGTCGGTCAACGTCAGCCTGATCGGCACCTACATCGGCTCGCGCGAGGCCGCGCACCGGATGATCGCGGCCGGCCGTGGCGGCGTCATCATCAACATGAGCTCGCTGAACGCCGTGACGCCGGGGCCGGGCTCCGGTGGCTATCCGGCGGCGAAGGCCGGCATCGCCAAGCTGACCGAGCACATGTCGCTCGAGGTCGGCCCGCTCGGCATCCGCGTCAACTGCGTCGCACCGGGCTTCATCGATGGCGGCATGTCCGCGCCGATCTATGCCGACCCGAAGGTGCGCGCGCTGCGCGGTGGCGCCGTGCCGCTGCGCCGGCTCGGCTCGCTCGAGGACATCGCCCACGCCGTGCTGTGGCTCGCGTCTGATGAGGCGGGCTACATCACCGGGCACCAGCTCGTCGTCGACGGCGGCGTCGCGCACAGCGTGCTGCTGCAGCTGCCGCGCAAGGTGGACTGAAATACAACGGCTACCGTCGCGGGGACGGCGCGTCGAGGGGGCGCGATTGACCCAGGCACTGATCTACTCGGGGGGCATCAACCATCCGTTCGCCGAATCGGCGCCCGCACTCGCGGGCGTGCTGCAGGCGGCCGGGTTCACGCCACGCGTCAGCTTCGAGCTCGACGAGCTGCTCGACTGGTTGCGCGCCGATGCTGGCGCGCTGCTCGTGATCTACGCGCTGCGCTGGAGCATGACCCAGCACGAGAAGTACGCGCCCGATCGCGAGCGCTGGGCGATGTCGCTGCCGCAGGCGGCACGCACCGCCCTTGCCGGCCATGTGCACGCTGGCGGTGGCCTGCTGTCGCTGCATACCGCGAGCATCTGCTTCGACGACTGGCCGGAGTGGGCCGACGTGATGGGCGGTGCCTGGCAGTGGGGCCGTTCGTATCACCCGCCACTCGGCCCGGTGCAGGCCTATGTCGACGGCAACCACCCGCTCGCGCGCGGGCCTCGGCGATTTCATGCTGACCGACGAGGTCTACAGCGAACAGCGCGTGCTGCCGGGCGTCGAGATCTATGGCTGGGCCGAAACGACCGGCGATTCGCCGGCCACCGGCCGCCAGCCCGTGTTCTGGACGCATCGCTACGGTGCCGGACGCGTCGTCTACGACGGACTCGGCCACAACGCCGCATCGCTCGAACATCCGGTTCATCGCCGCCTGGTGCAGCGCGCTGCGCTGTGGGCCAGCGGCCACCCGCAACACATCGTGGAGGCAGCCTGAATGCGTGAAATCAAGGGAATGTCGGTGCTGGTCACCGGCGCGGCTCGGGGATCGGCGAAGGCGTCGCGCGCCTGTTCGCCGCGAAGGGCGCGAAAGTCACGATCACGGGTCGCCGCAAGGACAAGATCGAGGCGGTCGCGAAGGACATCGGGCCCGCGTGCCGCGGCGTCGCCGGCGACGTCACCGTGCAGGCCGATCGCGACGCGATGCTCCCCGCTGCGGTCGAACACGGCGGCAAGCTCGATGTGCTGGTCAACAACGCCGCCAACATGTACCGGCAGGCCGTCGGCGCCTACACCGAGGAGTTCCTGAAGGAGGCGTTCAACACGAACGTCATCTCGGCCATGATGCTCTCCAGCCAGGCCGTGCCGCTGCTCGAGAAGACGCAGGGCGCGATCATCTTCCTGGGCTCGATCCACACGCGCCGCGCCTATCCCGGCGCCACGCCATATGCGACCACCAAGGCTGCGGTCGAGGGCCTGACGCGCGTCATGGCCGCCGAGCTCGGCCGGCGCCAGATCCGCGTCGGCTGCGTGCTGCCCGGCGCTGTCGCGACCGAGATCAACCTGCGCGCCGGACTCTTCACGAAGGAGCAGTCGGATGCGCGCTATGCGGCGATCGCGCCCGACCACGCGCTCGGCCGCATCGGCACGACCACGGAGATCGCCGAAGCGATCGAGTACCTGGCCCGCGCCGAGTGGGTCCACGGGTGTTGCACTCGAGGTCGATGGCGGATTGGGGCTCGGGGTTTCGAATTTCTGAGACAACAGGAGGGGGTATGGACAGGAAATCAATGACGGCAGCGACCCTGCTACTCGGGGGAGCGCTGGCAGCAGGCGTCGCGACAGCCGATCCGCAGTCGGGTAGCGAGACGGCGCTAGAGGAAGTGACCGTTCTACGCCGAACGCAAGGCCGAGGGCCAGAGCCTGCGCGAGGTGCCGATGGCGGTTTCGGCGATCAATGGCGACATCATCGACGCGCACGACTCTACGACGTCGTCGACGTCGGGCGTCTTGCGCCGAACACGCAGCTCGACCCGGTGGGCACCTTCCCCGGGTTCTCGAACTTCTCGATCCCGCGGCGTCGGCAACTCGAACAGCACGCGCTCGATCGACTCGCCCGTCAACATCATCCAGGACGGCATGGTCATCGACTACCAGGCCGGCGCTGTGCTCGACACCTTCGATGTCGAGAGCGTCGAAATCCTGCGCGGCCCGCAGGGCGTGCTGTTCGGCCGCAATGCGTCGGGCGGCGCCGTGGTGCTGCGCTCGCGGCGACCGAAGAGCGGGTTCGGCGAGCCCCAGCGGCAGATTCGAAGTGGCCGCCACCAACGCGAACGGCTTCAACATCAATGCCGCACTGGAAGGGTCGATCTCGGAAACGGTCGCCGGGCGCATCGCGATCATGACCCGCGAGCATGACGGCCTGATCAAGAACACGCTGAAGGGCACGTTCGTCGCCGTGCCGAACTGTCCGCCGGCACCGATCCCGGCCGGCACGATCTGCAACGTCAACAACATCACGGGCGCGGGCGTCAATCACCCGACCGGTCGCATCTCGGGCATCGATCGCATCGTCGTGCGGCCGACGCTGGTGTTCACGCCCAGCGAAGACCTGAAGATCACGCTGCTGACGCAGTACCAGAATTACGACGATGGCGGCGGTGTCGCGCGCGCCGTGTTCCCCGAAAACGGCGTGATCCAGAACCAGCAGCGCCTGTGGGGCTTCACGCCGGCACCCGGCAAGTACGAGACCAACGTCGGCAACACTGGCTATACGCAGATCCGCGCCTGGCACGGCATCGGCGAAGTCGAATGGAACGTCGCGGGCGGCACATGGACCACGATCGCCGCGATCCGCGACCTGCAGTACGACGCGACGCTCCATGTCAGCGGCGATCCGTTCGACACGCTCGTGTTCCCGAACAACGAGGAGCGTGCCGAGCAGACCAGCATCGAGACGCGCTTCAACGGCAGCTTCAACGACAACGTCGACTATCTCGTCGGCGCGTTCTGGCTGTCGGCGGAGGCCAAGGTGCGCGAGCGCCGTGAGCTGAAGGGCAACACGACGACGGCCATCACCTACTTCGATTCGCCGTGGGTGCAGGACTCCGTCTCGCAGGCCGTGTTCGCGAACGTAGACTGGCGCTTCACGGACCAGTGGAGTGCTTCGGCAGGCGTGCGCTACACCAAGGACGAGAAGGACATCTGGCTGCGGCCGCTGGTCAGCTGCGGCACGACGCCGACCGGCTGCAACAACCTGGCCTACATCGCCGACTCTCGAGACTGGAGCAACACCTCGCCGCGCTTCGTCGTCAAGTACGCGCAGAGCGAAGCGATGAACTGGTACCTCAGCTGGTCGCGCGGCTATCGTTCGGGCAACTACAACGCCCGCACGGGCAGTCCGCAGGTGCTGCGCACTCCGGCCAACCCGGAGACCAACGAGTCGATCGAGCTCGGCGCCAAGACCGAGTGGCTGGACCGTCGCCTGCGGGTCAACGTCGCGCTGTTCAATGCCGATTACACCGACATCCAGCGCACGGCGACAGTGCTGAATTCGGTGCCCTCGATCTCGACGCTGACCAACGCCGGCAAGGCGACCATCAAGGGCTTCGAGATCGACGGCTCGTGGCTCGCCACCGACTCGCTGCGCTTCGACTTCAGCTACGGCGTCACCGACGCGAAGTACGATGAACTGCTCGGCATCTCCTGCCCGCCCTGCGGCGACAAGACGCGGCCGACGGACCTCGAGTTCGACAAGCTCGCGCCGTGGACCGCGAACCTCTCGGTGACCTACACGAAGGAGATCGGGCCGGGCGAACTGTCGACCCGTGTGTCCTATTCGCGTCGTCCCGAGTACGACACGGACTTCCGCAACACCGTGGCGCTGCGGCAGGAAGCCTTCGGCCTGCTCGACGCGAGCCTGAACTACGACGTGGGTCCGTGGAACGTGTCGCTGTGGGGCCGCAACCTCGAGAACACGGAGTTCGTCGACATCATCTCGCTGGGTCTCGGCTACCAGGCCTACGGCGGCCAGCCGCGCACCTACGGCCTGTCGATCGGTCGCACTTTCGGCAACGACTGACGACGCGAACCGGCACGGAACGGAGTGCGCACGCCTTGCAGCTGTTCACTCCGTTCCGCCTGCGCCGGCTGACGCTGCGCAATCGCGTCGTCATGGCTCCCATGACGCGCGAGTGCGCACCCGAAGGGACGCCGACTGCGGCGATGGTGGAGTACTACCGCCGCCGCGCCGCGGGCGGTACCGCCCTGGTCATCACGGAGGGCAGCCCTCCGGACCTCGACGGCGCGTTCGGCACGAACGTGCCGCGCTTCTTCGGTGCCGCGGCGCTCAATGCCTGGCAGCCCATCGTCGACGCCGTGCATGCCGAGGGCGCCGCGATCTTCGTGCAGCTGTGGCACGTCGGCGCCTTCGACCCGGCACTGATCGGGATGGCCGACAGCTTCCCGACTCCGCCCGTACGCCTGAGTCCGTCGGGTCTTGCGGGGCCGGGGCGCCCGTACGGACGCGCGATGACGCAGGCGGACATCGACCGGACGATTCGTGCTTTCGGCGACGCCGTGACCGCCGCGCGCGGGCTGGGCTTCGACGGCGTCGAGATCCATGGCGCGCATGGCTACCTGCCGGACCAGTTCCTGTGGTCCGGCACCAACCTGCGCAGCGATCGATACGGCGGCGATCACGTCGCGCGGACGCGCTTCGTCGCGGAGCTGCTGCAGGAATGCCGCCGCGCGGCGGGACCCGGGCTGGTACTGGCGCTGCGCCTGTCGCAGTGGAAGCAGCTCGATTACGGTGCCCGCATTGCCGAGACGCCACAGCAGCTCGAGCAGATCCTCGCGCCGCTCGTCGCCGCGGGCCTGGACCTGCTCCACTGCAGCACGCGGCGCTACTGGGAACCGGCCTTCGATGGCAGCGACCTGCCGCTCGCCGGCTGGATGCGCCGGCTCACGGGGCTGCCAGTGATCACCGTCGGCTCGGTGACGCTGGGCACCGACTTCAAGGCCGCGACCGGCAAGATCGCCGCAGCGGCGGCACCGGAGCAGATCGCCGATCTCGAGCGCCGGCTCGCCGCCGGCGAGTTCGATCTCGTCGCGATCGGCCGTGCGCTGTTGTCGAACCCAGACTGGGCCCGGCTCGTCGCCAGCGGGCGCGCCGCAGCGCTGCGTGCCTTCGCGAAAGCCGACCTCGATGAGCTGCGCTGACTTCGAACCCAAGCTGATCTACCTGACGCGGCGTCACCCGGATCTCGCGCGCGCCACGTTCCGCGACCGCTGGCGGCAGCACGCTGCGCTCGGCATGTCGCGGCCTCGCTGGAAGAACATCGCGCAGTACATGCACTGCGACGTGCTCGACGACAGCGGCCACGACGGCATCGGCCTGATCTGGCACCGCTCGCCGGCACACCGTGCCGCACACCTCGCCGATACCTCGTCCCGGCTGGACATGGAGCGCGACGAACTCGCAACCTTCGCCCGCCCCATCGTCGCCGACTGCCTGCTCGCGCGCGAGCACGTGATCGAGCCGGCGCGCACGCAGCCGGGCACGGCGCTGCGACTGTTCCGCTTCATCGACGACACGCCGGCCGACTCCGATGCAGCCCTTGCTGCGGCCGCGGCGCGTGGCCAGCAGCTCGCGGCCCACCGCATCGCGACGCGCGGCCATGTCTTGAACGTCACGCTGCCACCGGAACGGCCGCCGCACTGGGGCCTGCGCTACCCGCAGATCGAGGAATGGCGCTGCGATGACCTGGACACCGCCCGCGCCGCCGCCGCGCTGCTCGCCGCACCCGGCACGCTGACGGTGATCACCAACGAAGTCCCGCTGTACGAGGCCCGCTGAACCATGCTGCTGCGCGAACGAATCATCCTGGTCACGGGAGCGAGCTCCGGCATCGGCCTCGCGGCGCTGCGCGTGTTCGCCGAAGAAGGTGCCGCGGTCATCGGTCTCGCGCGCCACGTCGGCGACGCCGGCGGCGAACTCGAAGCGCTGCGCGCGGCGGGCCACCGCGTCTGGTTCGAGACGGCCGACATCACACGACCCGGCGACATCGAAACGCGTGCTCGACTTCGTCGAGCGCGAAGCGGGCCCGCTCGATGGCGCGTTCAACAACGCGTCGATCACCCAGGATGCGTACCCCGTCGACGAGTTGCCCGAGTCGGTGTTCGACGAGGTGCTCGCGACCAACGTCAAGGGCACCTGGCGCTGCCTGCGCGCCGAGCTCGCGGTGATGAAGCCGCGCGGCCGCGGCGCCATCGTCAACACGAGTTCGATCGCCGGGGTACGCGGTTTTCCCGGGCTCGCGGCTTACTCGGCCAGCAAGCACGCCATCCTCGGCCTGACGCGCAGCGCCGCGCTCGACGCCGCCACCTGGGGCATCCGCGTGAACTGCCTGTGCCCGGGCACGACCCGCACGCCGATGATGGAGCGGCAGATGCGCACCCGACCCGGCGGCGAGCAGATCACCCTGGCGCGGATTCCGCTCGCGCGGATCGCGACCCCCGCGGAGCAGGCCCAGGCCGCCGCCTGGCTGCTGTCGGATCGGGCCAGTTTCGTGACCGGCGAGGAGCTCGTCGTCGACGGCGGCGGCACGATCCGCTGACCCGGCGCCAGCGGAACTCTGGCACACTCTGCACCCCATGATCCGGCTGCTCACCGCTGACGACGACGCTGCATACCGCGTGCTGTGGGCGCGGGCCATCGGTCAGCACGGCGAGCACTTCCGCACCGCCCCTGAGGACGATGCACCGGCCGGCATCCCGACCGCCTACCTGGAAGACAGCTGGACGCTCGGCGCTTTCGACGCCGGACGGCTCGTCGGCATCGTCAGCGTCGCGCGCGAATACGGCGCCAAGCTGCGCCACAAGGCGCTGCTGTCGCGGATGTTCATCCACCCGGACTCGGCCGGCTCGGGCCTCGGCACGACGCTCCTGCGCGAGACCCTGGTGCAGGCCAGCAGCGTGCCGGATCTGCGGCAGATCTGGCTGACCGTGCTCGAGACCAACGAGGCGGCGCAGCGGCTCTACGCCGCCGCGGGCTTTCGCAGCTACTCCCACGAGCCCGAGGCCGTGAAGATCGGCGAGCGCTACGTCGCCGAGATCCAGATGGTGCGGTTCCTGCGGCGCGAACGCCGCGGCTGACGACCCGCGCGCGGCGGCTCAGCCCGGCTCCTGCTGCCGCACCAGCACCGTGCGGGTCGGATACGCGAACGCAATGCCCTCGCGCTCGAACCCCGCGTGGATCGCGTAGTTGACGCTGTTGAGGATCTCGAGGTACTTCGCTCCGGCCTCGAGCGCCACGTAGTACACGACCTCGAACTGCAGCGCCGAATCGCCGAAGTGGCGGAACACGCAGTACACATAGCGCGTATCCGGCGTCGCGTTGATCACCGATTCCACCAGCGCGGGTATCCGCTCGAGCTTGGCGCGGGGCGTCTCGTAGGTGACGCCCAGAGTGAACAGCACGCGACGCTCGGGCATGCGGCCGAGGTTGTGCACTCGGCTCTTCAGCAGGTCGGCGTTCGAGATGATGATCTGCTCGCCCGACAGGCTGCGCAGCCGCGTGCTCTTGACGCCGATGCGCTCGACCGTGCCCTCGACCGTATCGATGCGCAGCCAGTCGCCGACCACGAACGGCTTGTCGAGCGTGATCGACAGCGAGGCGAGCAGGTCGCCGAGCACGGTCTGCACGGCGAGCGCGATCGCGATGCCGCCGACACCGAGGCCGGCCACGAGCGCCGTGATGTTGACACCCAGGTTGTCGAGTGCGAGCAGCGTGGCGATCGCGAAGATCGCGAGCCGTGCGACGAAGCTCACGATGCCGAGCGAACCCTGGATGCCGGGATCGCCGGCCAGCGACGCCCGCTGCCGCTGCCGGTCGAGCGCGAAATTGACGGCCGCCGTGCCCCACAGCGCCACCTGCAGCCAGAACACGACGACGATGACGACGCTCGAGACCTTCTCGACGCGCGGCCCCAGCTCGAGAAAGCGCTCGCCGACGTACAGCGCCACGATCCACAGGAACAGCCGGCTCGTGCGCGCGATCAGCACGAGCGCGAGCTCGACGCCCAGCGGCGGTTCCAGCGACTGGATGCGATTGCGCTGCGACATCACGAAGCCGCGCAGCAGCGGCAGCACGGTGAACGTGACCAGGAAGGCAGCGAGGCTCAGCAGCCAGCTCTGCAGCGTGTTGCCGAGGTAGACCTGCGCGAGGAGTTCGGATGTCTGCATGCCGCTTGCTCTTGGCAATCAATCGGCCAATTATAGGTGCATGCAGATCAAGGGAGCGGTGGCGCTGGTCACCGGATCGAACCGGGGCATCGGGCGCGGCTTCGTCGAGGCGCTGCTGGAGCGCGGCGCCGCGCGCGTCTATGCCACCGCACGGCGTCGCGATTCGCTCGCGCCCCTGGTCGCGCTCGACCCGGCGCGGGTCGTCGCGCTCGAACTCGATGTCACCGCGGCACCCCAGGTCGAGGCGGCCGCACGGCAGGCACGCGATGTCACGCTGCTCGTCAACAACGGCGGCGCCGCCGCGATGACCTCGCTGCTCGCGCCGTCGCTCGACGGCGCGCGACTCGAAATGGAGGTCAATTTCTGGGGCCAGCTCGCGATGATCCGCGCCTTCGCGCCGCTGCTCGGCGCGAACGGCGGCGGCGGCATCATCCAGGTCCTGTCGATCGGCGCGATGACGACCTTTCCCGCGGTGGGCACCTATTGCGCCAGCAAGTTCGCGGCGAATGCCATGTGCAAAGGCGTGCGCGCCGAGCTCGCGCCGCAGCGCACGCACGTGATGAGCGTGTTCTCCGGTGCCATAGAATCAGACATGTCGAAGAACACGCCGGGACCCAAGATCTCGGCGGTCACGCACGCGCACAACTGCCTCGCCGCGTTCGAAGACGGCCAGGAAGAGCTGTTTCCCGATTTCAAATCGCAGCGGATGCGCGACGCCTACCAGCGCGATCCGGTCGCGTTCGAGCGCGCGCTGCGTCCGGCGCCGCCCGCGGCGCGCTGAGCCCCTGTCGCGGTGACCACGATGCGCGGACCCGGTATCACGATCAAGACCGCTGCCGAACAACAGGCCATGCGCGCGGCCGGTGCGGCCGCGGCCGACGTGCTGATGATGATCGAGCCCCAGGTGCGCGCCGGCATCACCACGGGCGAGCTCGATCGCATCTGCCGCGACTACATCCTCGGGCCGCTGGGCTGCCAGTCGGCGACGATCGGCTACACGGCCGGCGGCACGCGGCCGCCCTTTCCCGGCGCGATCTGCACGTCGGTGAACCACGTGATCTGCCACGGCATCCCGGGCGACCGCGTGCTGCGCAACGGCGACATCCTCAACATCGACGTTACGGTGATCAAGGACGGCTTCCACGGCGACACCAGCCGCATGTTCTGCATCGGTGCGCCAAGCGTGCTCGCGCGACGGCTCGTCGAGACGACGCACCGGGCCATGGTCCGCGGCATCGAGGCCGTCCGGCCCGGCGCGCATGTCGGCGACATCGGGCACGCGATCCAGGCCTTCGCGGAGGCGGCGGGTTTTTCGGTCGTGCGCGAGTACTGCGGCCATGGCATCGGCCGCGGCTTCCACGAAGACCCGCAGATCATGCACTGGGGTGAACCCGGCACCGGCATCCAGCTCGAGCCGGGCATGTGTTTCACCGTCGAACCGATGATCAACGCCGGCCGGCGCGAAACCCGCGAATTGCCGGACCGCTGGACGGTAGTGACCCGCGACCACTCGCTGTCGGCGCAGTGGGAACACACGGTGCTGGTCACGGAATCCGGTTACGAAGTGCTGACGCTGCGCAACGGCGCGATCTGACCCAATAGTCGCCTCGCCGCGCGACGTTGCGCGTAGACTCGCTCCACGCAGCCTCTGCTGCGGCAAAAACCATTCGAGGGGGATACTCATGAAGAAGATCAGCTTCGCGGCGGCCGCCGCATTCGTCGCGTGCATGCCCGCGTCCGCGTTCGAGATGTACAAGGATTACACGCCGAGCACGGAGGTGTGGAACGTCAGTTACGTGCGCGTCAATCCGAACCGGCTCGATGATTACCTTGAAGGCCTGCGCCAGACCTGGTGGACGGCGTGCGAGGTCCGGAAGAAGCAGGGCACGGTGCTTGAATGCAGCATCTTTGCCAGCGAGACGATGGCGAATCGCGACTTCAACCTGATGCTGGTCGTCAAGACACCCAGTGCCGCCGCTCGCGATCCCGACGAGAAGCGTTACAACGAGTTCTTGGCCGAGACCCGCAAGATGCTCGCGGAGGACAAGCAAAACAAGCTCGTCGAGGGCTACGACACGTTGCGGACGTTCTTCGGTGAGCAGAGTTTCCGCAGGATCACGCTCAAGTAACGGACCAGCGCAGTGTCGCCCGCCGTGCACCGTGGCGGCGGGCGACCGCCGGCGTCAGTCGGCGTCGGCATCCTCGCTGCCGTCGCTCATGCCCAGCTCCTTGAGCTTGCGCGTCAGCGTGTTGCGGCCCCAGCCGAGCAGCTTGGCGGCTTCCTGGCGATGACCCTGCGTGCGTTTCAGCGCGACCTTGATCAGCGTGCGCTCGAACTCGGGCAGCGCGACATCCAGCAATGCCGGGCCGCCGGCAGGACCGGGCTGGGCATCGGCCCAGCGCGACAGCAGCTCGTTCCACGACGCGCCGGACGGCGCCTCGCCGGGCCGCGCGATGTCTGCCGGCAGGTCATCCGGGCGGATCTCCGCGCCGGGCGCGAGCACCGTCATGCGCCGGCACAGGTTGACGAGCTCGCGCACGTTGCCGGGCCAGTGATAGCCCTCGAGCTTCGCGCGTGCCGCCGGTGACAGCGTCTTCGGATCGACGCCGAGTTCCTGCGCCGCGACCCGCAGGTAGTGATCGAGCAGGTCGCCGACATCCTCGCGCCGCGCGCGCAGCGGCGGCAGTTCGATGCGGATCACGTTGAGCCGGTGGAACAGGTCCTCGCGGAACTGGCCGCGCTGCACCCGGTCCTCGAGGTTCTGGTGCGTCGCCGCGATCACGCGGACGTCGACCTTGATCGGCGTCTGGCCGCCGACGCGGTAGAACTCGCCCTCGGCGAGCACGCGCAACAGGCGCGTCTGCAGCGGCGTCGACATGTCGCCGATCTCGTCGAGGAACAGCGTGCCGCCATCAGCCTGCTCGAAGCGGCCGCGGCGCAGCTGGTCCGCGCCCGTGAACGCGCCCTTCTCGTGCCCGAACAGCTCCGACTCGAGCAGCTCGGCCGGGATCGCCGAAGTGTTCAGCGCGATGAACGGCTTGCTGGCACGCGGGCTGTGCTCGTGCAGCGCCCGCGCCACCAGTTCCTTGCCGGTGCCGGATTCGCCCGTGATCAGCACCGTGACGCTGGAGCGTGACAGACGACCGACCGCGCGGAACACCTGCTGCATCGCGGGCGCGCGGCCGAGCAGTTCCGGGATCGTCGGCGAGATGACGACGTCGTTCGCCGCGCGCACCGAGCTCTGTGCGGCCCGCCGCACCAGATCGACGGCATGGTCGATGTCGAACGGCTTCGGCAGGTATTCGAACGCGCCGCTCTCGTAAGCCGACACGGCGTTGCCGAGGTCGGAATGCGCCGTCATGACGATCACGGGCAGCTGCGGCCGTGAACCGCGGATCTTGCGCACGAGCTCGAGACCGGACTGGCCCGGCATGCGGATGTCGGTGATCAGCACGTCCGGCGCCGGATCGCTGCGCAGCGCGGCCAGCGCCGATTCTGCGCCCTCGAAGCTTTTCGGCACCATGCCGCCATTTTTCAGCGCGCGCTCCAGCACCCAGCGGATGGAGGCGTCGTCATCGACGAGCCAGACTCTGACCGGTTGCGCGTTCATGCTTGCGTATCCTCGAGAGGCAGGACGATGGCGAACACGGTGCGACCCGGTTCGCTCTGGAATTCGATCGTGCCGCCGTTGCGGTTCACGAGCTCCTGCGCGACGGCGAGCCCGAGGCCGGTGCCGTTCGCACGGCCCGTGACCAGCGGGAAGAACAGGCTGCCCTTGATCGCTTCAGGCACGCCAGGTCCGTTGTCCTCGATCTCGATGCGCGCCGCGAGCCGGGGCCGCGCCGCACCGATGCGCGCATTGCTGACGGCGCGCGTGCGCAGCGTGATCCGGCCGCGCTCGCCGATCGCCTGCAGCGCGTTGCGCGCGAGGTTCAGCAGCGCCTGGATGATCTGGTGGCGGTCGATCTCGCCGTCGGGCAGCGAAGGGTCGTAGTCGCGCTCCACCAACACGCTGGCGCGCGCTTCGCCGCGCAGCAGGTGGTAGACGTGTTCGCAGACCTCGTGGATGTTCAGCCGGGTCTTCTGCGGCGCGCGCGTCGGGCCGGCCATCGAATCGACCAGCGCCGTCAGACGATCGGCTTCGCTGATGATGACCTGCGTGTACTCGCGCAGTCCCGCGTCGGACAGCTCGCGTTCGAGCAGCTGCGCCGCACCCCGCAGGCCGCCGAGCGGATTCTTGATCTCGTGCGCGAGCTGGCGCGTCATCATGCGGCTGCCTTCGAGCCGCGCGCGCAACTCGCTTTCCTGCGTCAGCCGCGTGCGCTGTGTTTCGTCCGAAAGCTCGAGCAGCACATGCGTGCCCGTCATCTGTCCCTCGAGGGGAGTGACCATGATGTCGAGCACGCGCGGTTCGCGCGGCAGCGCCGCCGGCCGCACGGAGATTTCGCGTTCGGTGATGGTCTCGGCCTGGGTCTGCGCGCGCCGCAGCGTCGCGATCAGGCCGTTGCATTCGAGGAACAGCTCCTGCACCGGACGGCCGCGCGCCTGGTTGAAGCTCATCGCAAGCAGGCCCTGCGCCGCGACGTTCGCGTAGACGACGCACAGCTGCGCGTCGAGCACGACGATGCCGGTCGCGAGCGCATCGAGCAGATCCGCGGGGTCGTAATGCGACAGCGGCGAAGGGAAGTAGTGTTCAACCGCCATGGCAGCCCTCCAACAGGGCCCGGCGGACCGGAATCAGGTTCTCGGCGGAGGCTTCGGCGCAGCCGGCCGGATCACCGAAGGTTGCCGCACGTGGAACACCACCGTCGCGGTTCGACACAGCGGCGCCGAGTTCGTGCCGCCATCGAAGACAACGACGGCGGTGTAGCTGCCGCGCGGGATCGGCGTCACGGTGAACGATGGCCTGCCGTCGGGCGAGGCGATCGACGCGCCGTTCAGCAGCAGGCGCGGAGTGCCGCGCGCTGGCCCGACCGCGGTGACGGTGATCGACGGAACGTTCAGGAAGACTTCGTCGGGCAGCGGCGAGACGATGCGGCAGCTGGGCGCTGCAGGGGCGGGACTCGGTGCCGAAGGAGCCACGACCGTGGTTCCCGGCGGGCGGCTTGGGCGCCTCGTAGGTCTGCGCCGGTGTGACGGCGATTTCCTGGGCGCCCGGTTGCGGACGATCGCTGTAGTGCGGCCGCCCATCCTTGTCGTACCAGACATAGACGCCCGCGGCGCTGGCCGCCATGGAGAGCGCGCAGCCCGCGAGCACCGCGGCCAGCCACAGCGGGCGCAGTGCGGGTCGGGACATCATGCCTCGAGCCGGGAAGCGGTCCATAGGCCTCCACCTTAGTCGCCGGACCGGCGACTTCATACCCTTGGACCGTCGAAAACCGCGAAGGGTTCACAGTCCGGTACGCCCGGACCGCCGGCCTGCCGGAAAAGAGGGGTGTGGCCGCAAGGTCGCCACCACACCCCCAGTTCATTCCCGGAGACCGATTCAAGCGCCCTGCATCAGCAGCTGTAGTACAGGTCGAGCTCGACCGGGTGCGTGCTCATGCGGAACCGCGTGACTTCCTGCTGCTTGAGTCCGATGTAGGCATCGATCACGTCGTTCGTGAACACGCCGCCACGGGTCAGGAACTCGCGGTCCTTGTCGAGATGCTCGAGCGCCATGTCGAGCGAGTGGCACACGGTCGGGATGTGCTTGGCCTCTTCCGGCTCGAGGTCGTACAGATCCTTGTCCGCCGGATCGCCGGGGTGGATCTTGTTCTGGATGCCGTCGAGACCCGCCATCATCATCGCGGTGAACGCGAAGTACGGATTCGCCGACGAATCCGGGAAGCGCACTTCGATGCGGCGCCCCTTCGGGTTCGCGACGAACGGAATGCGGATCGACGCCGAGCGGTTGCGCGCGGAGTACGCGAGCATGACCGGCGCTTCGAAGCCCGGCACCAGGCGCTTGTAGCTGTTGGTGCCCGCGTTCGTGAACGCGTTCAGCGCCTTGGCGTGCTTGATGATGCCGCCGATGTAATACAGCGCCGTCTCGGACAGGCCGCCGTACTTGTCGCCCGCGAACAGCGCCTTGCCGTCCTTCTGCAGCGACTGGTGCACGTGCATGCCCGAGCCGTTGTCGCCGACCAGCGGCTTCGGCATGAAGGTGGCCGTCTTGCCGTAGCCGTGCGCGACGTTGTGCACGGCGTACTTCAGGATCTGCACTTCGTCGGCCTTCTTGACGAGGCCGCCCGCGCCGATGCCGATTTCGCACTGGCCGCCCGTGGCGACTTCATGGTGGTGCACTTCGACGACGAGGCCGAGCTCTTCGCAGGCCGCGCACATCGCGTTGCGGATGTCCTGGTACGCATCGACCGGCGGCACGGGGAAGTAGCCGCCCTTGATGCCGGGACGGTGACCCTTGTTGCCTTCCGGATACGCGGTGTTCGAGTTCCACGCGCCCTGGACGGAGTCGATCTCGTACGAGCAGCCGCGCATCTCGTTGTTCCAGCGCACGCTGTCGAAGATGAAGAATTCGTTCTCGGGGCCGAACATCGCGCCGTCGGCAATGCCGGTGCTCTTCAGGTAGCCCTCGGCACGCTTCGCGATGGAGCGCGGATCGCGCTCATAGCCCTGCATCGTGGCGGGCTCGATCACGTCGCAGCGGATGTTGACCGTGGCTTCCTCGAAGAACGGGTCGAGGATCGCCGTGCCCGCTTCGGGCATCAGGATCATGTCGGACTCGTTGATGCCCTTCCAGCCGGCGATCGACGAACCGTCGAACATCTTGCCGTCACGGAACAGTCCATCGTCGACCAGCTTGGCGGGAATCGTGACGTGCTGTTCCTTGCCGCGCGTATCCGTGAAGCGCAGGTCCGCCCACTTCACTTCTTTGTCTTTGATCAGCTTGATTACATCGTTTGGGGTCATGTCGCCTCCGGAAGGGTCTTCGTTATGGGCCGCCCGCACGGCACCACGGCAGTGCGACGACGGCGCCCAGATAATGCAGCCGCCATGCCAACCGGTACTGCTTTGAAAAACAGGCAGTTAGGCATGACATCGGGACGATTATGCCTCGTCATGGTGCATCGTGCGATGGTAACGCACCTTTAGGGTGCGCATTGAGAGTCCGATACGACGGCGACTCGAGCGCCCGCACTGATCAGGGGCGACCACCAATGGACAGTGTATGGACAAAGGTCTATATTTGGATCATGCACATGTCGGTCAGAGATGCAGCACCAGCCCCCGCGCCCTCGGGGCTGCCGGCCTGCGGGCCTTCGAGCGCATCGCTGCCGCGTGGGGCCTGACGGTCGCCGAACAGATGCGGCTGCTCGGCATCAAGTCGCGCTCGACCTACTTCAAGTGGCGCAAGGACGCCGCCGCCGAATTGCCCGCCGACACGCTGGAGCGCCTCTCCTACCTGCTCGGCATCTACAAGGCCTTGCAGCTGCTGTTCGCCGATCCTGCTCGCGCCGACGAGTGGCTGCGCCGCCCCAACGATGCGGCGCCCTTCGGCGGGCGCTCGGCACTCGAGCGCATGCTGTCGGGGCAGGTCGCGGATCTGTACGTGGTGCGCCAGTACCTCGATGCGCAGCGCGGCTGAGGCCGCACGGGCGCTGCCCACGGCCAGCGTGCAGTGGCGGCCTGGGTTCAGGCTGGTCGCGAGCCGCTTTCCACCGATCGACCTGTTCGAGCGCGTCGCCGATCCAGCCGACTGGGAGGCGCTGCACGCACTCGAGTCGCTGACCAACCCGCGCGTTCGCGATGCCGCTGGCGAGATCTCGCTCGTGCCGCCGGCCGATCGCGTGGCCGGCCCGGGCGCGACGATCCTGATGGCGCCGTTCACGCATCTGAATCCCGAAGGCAGCCGCTTCGCCGACGCGACGCACGGCGCGCTGTACCTTGCCGACACGCTCGACACCGCGATCGCCGAAACGCGGCATCACCGCGAGCGATTCCTGCGCGCGACGCGCGAACCCGCCACTGAAGTGGAGCTGCGCTGCTACCTGATCGATCTCGCGGCGACTCTGCACGACCTGCGCGGCCGCGCCGCTGACGCGCGCTACGCGGACGTCTATGCGCCAGATGACTACAGCGCTTCGCAGGCACTGGCGCGCGCGCTGCGCGCCGCGGGTTCGGATGGCGTGATCTACGACAGCGTGCGGCGCAGCGGCGCCGTCAACGTCGCGGCGTTCCGGCCGCGCCTCGCTTCGAACGTGCGCCAGAGCGTGCACCTGCGTTACGTCTGGAACGGCGAGCGCATCACGACCGTGTACGAGCTGCGCCTCGTCGCGCAGTGAGCCGGAGTCCAGGATCCGGCGCCGCGCGCCGCGGCGTCAGGGGCTGTGGGCGAAATCGCCGGCCAGCGCGCGCTGCAGCAGTGCCAGCGACGAGGCGCGCGCGACGGCGGTCTCGACCGCGCGCTGCTCGAAATCGAGCTGGGTGCGCTGCGCGTCCAGCAGCGCGAGGTAGTCGCTGGCGCCGGCGTCGTAGCGCAGCTGCGCGATCTCGGTCGCGCGCCGCGCCGCTTCCACGCCTGCCGTCGCTGCCGCGAGCGATTCGTTCGCGGCGCGATACGCCGCGAGCGCGTTCTCGGTTTCCTCGAGCGCCCGCAGCAACGTCTCGTCGAACGCAGCGAGCGCTTCGCGCTCGCGGGCGCGCGCCGCGAGCACGCGCTGCCGCACGCGGCCCACGTCGAGGAAGCTCCACGACAGCGACGGACCCCAGCGCCAGCGCTGCGCGTCGGCAACGAACAGCTCGGAGCGCTCCTGGGCCGTGTAGCCAAAGCCGCCGAGCAGCGAGATGCGCGGCAGGAAGTTCGCCTGCTCGACGCCGATGCGGGCCGTAGCCGATGCGAGGCGGCGTTCGGCGGCGCGCACGTCGGGACGACGGCGCAGCCAGTCCTGCGGCGTGCCGACTGCGACCAGCGTCGCCGGCGCCGGCAGCGGCTTGGCGGCGGCCAGCAGTTCGGTGCGCAGTTGTTCGACCGGTGCGGCGACCAGCACCGCGAGGCGCTGCTCCTGCCGCGTGACTTCCGCGCGGGTCTCCGGCAATCGCGCCGCGACGTCGGCCAGCAACGTGCGGGCCCGCGCGACGTCGAAGTCCGTGCCACGACCCGCTTCGACGCGCAGCTCCAGCACCTCGAGGTTCTCGCCGAGATTGTCGAGCGTGCGCTGCTGCAGGTCGCGCCGCGCCTGGGCGCCGCGCAGCGCGAACCACGCCTGCGCCACTTCCGCCACGGTCGCCGCGCGTGCGGCTGCGAGATCCGCTTCGAGTGCGGCGGTATCGGCGCGCGCCGACTGCGCCGCGCGCCGCGCCGCGCCGAAGAAATCGAGCTCCCAGGATGCATCGGCGCCTACGCGGTAGACCACGATGTCGGATTGACCGGGCGGCAGGAAAGGGTCGAACTGGCTGGGGCTGCTCTGCTCGCGATCGCCGCTCGCCGTGATCGTCGGCAACAGGCCGAACACCGTGAGGCCGCGCAGCGCCCGGGATTCGTCGAGCCGCGCGGCCGCCTGCGCGATCGAGCGGTTCTCGCGCAGCGCGCGTTCGATCAGCGCATCGAGCTCGGGCTCTTGGTAGGCGCGCCAGACGCCCGGCACGACCGCGGCCGCCTCGAAGCCCTGCGCCTCGACGAAAGCCGGCGGCAGCGGGCGCTCGGGCGTGCGCGGCGACGGCCCGATCGCGCAGCCCGTTGCCGCGACCGCGCACAGCAGTGGCCACAACCGCCGGGCGCTAGGCATGACGCGTCACCATCCTGCGCAGCATCACGTAGAACACGGGCGTCAGGAACAGGCCGAAGAACGTCACGCCGAGCATGCCGGCGAACACCGTGACGCCCATGACGTGACGGATCTCCGAGCCCTCGCCGCTCGCGAACACCAGCGGCACGACGCCCATGATGAACGCGAAGCTGGTCATCAGGATCGGGCGCAGGCGCAGCCTGCAGGCTTCGATCGCCGCGGCGACCGTGTCGCGGCCCTGCTGCTCCAGCTCGCGCGCGAACTCGACGATCAGGATCGCATTCTTGCAGGCGAGGCCCATCAGCACGACGAGGCCGACCTGCGTGAAGATGTTGTTGTCGAGGAAGGTCGGCGGCGCCGTCGCGCCGAAGATGCCGAGATACAGGCCGTGGAAGAAGTTCACGAGCCAGATCCCGCCGATCGCGGACAGCAGGCACAGCGGCACGATCAGGATCACCGCGAGCGGCAGCGACCAGCTCTCGTACAGGGCAGCCAGCACGAGGAACACGAACAGCACGCACAGCGGATAAATCACCAGCGCCGCGTTGCCCTGCGTCGCCTGCTGGAAAGACAGGCCGGACCACTCGGTCGTGAAGCCGTTCGGCAGGATCTCGGCGGCGATGCGCTTCGCCGTCTCCATGGCCTGCGCCGAGGACATCTGCGCCGGGTCGGACGCGCCGGACAGATCCGCGGCCGGATAGCCATTGAAACGCACCACCGGATCGGGCCCGAACGACTGGCGCACGTCGACGAGGCCGCCGAGCGGCACCATCGCGCCCGCGGCATTGCGCACCTTGAGGCGGCCGATGTCGCTGACCTCGTCGCGGAACGGGCCGTCGGCCTGCGCGTAGACGGTGTAGGTGCGACCGAGCAGGTTGAAGTCGTTGACGTAGGCAGAGCCCAGGTAGACCTGCAGCGTTTCGTAAAGGTCGGTCAGCGCGACCGACTGCTGCTTCGCTCGGGCACGATCGACCACGGCCTCGAGCTGCGGCACGTTGGCCTGGAAGCTCGACAGCAGCGAGAACGGGTCATAGCCGGGCGTCTGCCGCAGCTGGCCGATCAGTTGCTGCACGCTGTCGTTCAGCGCGCCGAAGCCCTGCCCGCCACGATCCTGCACGTACATCTCGAAGCCGGCGGAGTTGCCGAGGCCGATCAGCGCCGGCGGCATCAACGCGAAACCGAGGCCTTCCTGGATGTCGCTGAACGCGATGTTGAGCTGGGTCGCGATCTCGATCGCGGTCGCGTCGCGCTCGCCCTGCGGCGACAGGCCGACGAACATCGTCAGGTAGTTCGGCGTGTTCGAGTTCTGGATCGGGTTCAGGCCCGGGAACGCGACGATGTTCGTGACACCCGGCACCGCGCGCGCGATCTCGGACATGCGCCGCGCCACGGCTTCGGTGCGGTCCAGCGAAGATCCCTCGGGCAGCAGCGCGCCGGCGAAGAGGTACTGCTTGTCCTGCACAGGAATGAAGCCGGCCGGCACGGCGCGGAACGCGAGCACCGCCAGCGCCAGCATCACGACATAGCCGGCGATCGCGTAGCGGCGATGCCCGAGCAAAGATGAAATGCGGTTGGCATAGCCGTCGCCGGCGCGGCGGAAGCCGCGGTTGAACGGCCCGAACAGCCAGCCCAGCGAGCGCTCCATCCACGCGGTCAGGCGATCCGGCGGCGCATCGTGCGGCCGCAGCAGCACCGCCGCGAGCGCCGGCGACAGTGTCAGCGAGTTGATGGTCGAGATGATGGTCGAGATCGCGATCGTCACGGCGAACTGCCGGTAGAACTGGCCGGTGACGCCCTCGATGAACGCGAGCGGCACGAACACGGCGGTCAGCACGAGCCCGATCGCGATGATCGGCCCCGACACCTCGCCCATCGCGCGATGCGCGGCGTCGCGCGGCGCGAGGCCCGCCTCGATGTTGCGCTCGACGTTCTCGACCACGACGATCGCGTCGTCGACGACGATGCCGATCGCGAGCACGAGGCCGAACAGCGTCAGCGTGTTGATCGAGAACCCGAGCGCGAGCAGCACCGCGAAGGTGCCGACGATCGACACCGGCACGGCGAGCAGCGGGATGATCGACGCGCGCCAGGTCTGCAGGAACAGCACGACGACGATGACGACCAGCAGCACGGCCTCGAGCAGCGTCGCGATCACCGACTTGATCGACGCGCGCACGAACACGGTCGGGTCGTAGTCGACCGACCAGGTCAGGCCGGGCGGGAAGTTCTTCTCGAGGCGCGACATCGTCGCGCGCACGTCGTCGGACATCTGGATGCTGTTGGCACCCGGCGCCTCGAAGATCGGGATCGCGACGCTGCCCTTGCCGTCGCTGAGCGAACGCAGCGAGTACTCCGACGCGCCGAGCTCCACGCGCGCGATGTCGCGGATGCGGGTCAGTTCGCCGCGCGATCCGGTCTTGACGATGACGTCGCCGAACTCCTCGACCGACTCGAGCCGCCCCTGCAGGTTGATCGACAGCTGGAAGTCGGTGGTGCGCGGCTGCGGCGATGCGCCGATCGAACCGGCCGACACCTGGATGTTCTGCTCGCGCAGCGCCTGCACGACGTCGCCGGCCGAGATGCCGCGCGCCGCGGTCTTCTCCGGATCGAGCCAGATCCGCATCGAGTAGTCGCCGCCACCGAAGATGAAGGCCTGGCCGACGCCTTCGATGCGGTTCAGCTCGTCGCGGATGTTGAGCAGGATGTAGTTGCGCAGGTACAGCGGGTCGTAGCGCCCGTCCGGCGAGTTCAGGAACACCACCATCGTCAGGTTCGGCGACGATTTGACCGTCGCGACGCCGAGCTGGCGGACCGCTTCCGGCAAGCGCGGCAGCGCTTGCGAGACGCGGTTCTGCACCTGCACCTGCGCGACGTCGACGTCGGTGCCGACCTTGAACACGACGTCGAGCGTCATGACGCCGTCGGAGCCCGACACCGACTTCATGTAGATCATGTCGTCGACGCCGTTGACCGTTTCCTCGAGCGGCGCGGCGACGGTCTGCGAGATCGTGGTCGGGTTCGCGCCCGGATACACGGCGCGCACCTGCACGGTCGGCGGCGCAACGTCCGGGTATTCGCTGAGCGGCAGCGCCGGGATCGCGAGCAGGCCCGCGACCAGGAACAGGATCGACAGCACCGCCGCGAAGATCGGCCGGTCGATGAAGAAGCGCGCTGCGTCGAGTTTCATGCTTGCGGCCGGCCCTGCAGGGTTCAGGGCTTCGCGGCCGCGGCCGCCGCATCTGCCGCGGCGGGCGCGGCGGCCGGCGCCGCGTCGGGCTTGTCCATCGGCACGACGGTGGGCGCCACCGGCATGCCGGGGAAAAAGATTTTGCGCACGCCATTGACGACGACGCGGTCGCCGACGGTCAGGCCAATGGTGACGACGCGCAAGCCGTCGGCGCGCGCACCGAGCACAACGTCGCGCCGCTGCGCGAGGTTGTCGGCACCGACCACGTAGACGTACTTGCGATCCTGGTCCGTGAGCACCGCGCGCTCGTTGATCAGCAGCGCATCGCGCGGCCCGCCGCCCTGGAGCTGCACGCGCGCGAACAGGCCGGGCGTGAACACGCCGTCCTTGTTCGACAGTTGCGCGCGCGCGCGGATCGTTCCGGTGCCCGGATCGAGCACGTTGTCGACGAACACCATCTCGCCCTGGTGCGGATAGCCGTCTTCATCGGCGAGGCCGACGCGTACCGGGTTGCGCGCATCGCGCGAGCTCGGTCGTTCGCCGCGGCGCGCCATCGCCTGGTAGCGCAGGTACATGCGCTCGTCGCCCTCGAACTCGACATAGATCGGGTCGACCGACACGACGGTGGTCAACAGTGTCTCGCCGGCGTTCACGAGGTTGCCGGGCCGCACGCGCGCCGAGCTCGCGACGCCCGCGATCGGCGCCGTGATGCGCGTGAACTCGACGTTCAGTGCCGCCTGCCGCTCCTGGGCGCGCGCCGCGGCGACGTCGGCCTCGGCCTGGCGCAGTTCGCCGCGGCGGCTCTCGAGCTCTTCATCGGAAATCGCGCGACCCGCGCGCAGCTTCTCGGCGCGCTCCGCTTCGATGCGGGC
This sequence comes from Ottelia alismoides, assembly GCA_037367405.1. Taxonomy (NCBI): domain Eukaryota; kingdom Viridiplantae; phylum Streptophyta; class Magnoliopsida; order Alismatales; family Hydrocharitaceae; genus Ottelia; species Ottelia alismoides. The sequence continues at coordinate 13,087 of JAZKJV010006787.1, read as the reverse complement.
GACGTCGGCACGCGTCGCGGCGCGCGCCGTGTTGGCGCGTGCGCTGTCCAGCGCCGCCCGGTACTCGCGATCGTCGACCGTGAACAGCAACGCGCCCTTTTCGACCCGGCTGCCCTCGCGATAGTGCACGCCGGCCAGATAGCCGCTGACCCGCGGCCGCAGTTCGACCGATTCGATCGCCGTGATGCGGCCTTCGTAAGGGTCCCACTCGGTGACCGGCTTCTGCACGACCTCGGCGACGCTGACCGCGGGTGGCGGCAGCTGCGGCGGACCCCCCGCGCCGCAGGCGGCAAGCAGCACGGCGCCGGCCCACGGCAGCAGGACACGGAACACCGGCACCGTCGCGGGCTGGCTGCGGCGTCGGGACAGGGTGGGAGCTGCGGACAACACGGACACCTCCGCCGAGCCCCCGAAGCGAAGCGGGGTGCGCGGGGCATGAACTGGGGGTTGGCGTAGTTTACCTAGAGAATGCCGGTGCGTCGCGGCGTCGCGAGCCCGGCCCGCTATAATCCGCGATCCCGTCGGCCACATGGCCCCGACCAGCGAGCCTCGCATGCCAGATACCGCGCCCCGCGCGCGCCTCACTTTCCAGGAACTGATCTTCTCGTTGCAGAAGTTCTGGTCCGACCATGGCTGCGTCGTATTGCAGCCGTATGACAAGGAAATGGGCGCCGGCACGTTCCACACCGCCACGTTCCTGCGCGGCGATCGGCCCCGAGCCCTGGAACGCGGCCTATGTGCAGCCCTCGCGCCGTCCGACCGATGGCCGCTACGGCGACAATCCGTTCCGGCTGCAGCGCTACTACCAGTTCCAGGTGCTGATGAAGCCATCGCCGCCCGACATCCTCGACAAGTACGTCGAGTCGCTGCGGATGCTCGGCTTCGATCCGCTGACCCACGACATCCGCTTCGTCGAGGACAACTGGGAATCGCCGACGCTGGGCGCCTGGGGGCTCGGCTGGGAAGTCTGGCTGAACGGCATGGAGATCACGCAGTTCACCTACTTCCAGCAGGTCGGCGGGCTCGACTGCCGACCCGTCGCCGGCGAGATCACCTACGGACTCGAGCGCCTCGCGATGTACCTGCAGGGCGTCGAGAGCGTCTACGACATCGTCTGGACGGTCGGGCCGCAGGGTCCGGTGACCTACCGCGACGTCTACCACCAGAACGAGGTCGAGCAGTCGGCCTACAACTTCGAGCACGCCGACACGGCCGTGCTGTTCCGCCACTTCGATGAACACGAAGCCGCCTGCAACGCGCTGCTCGCCGCGAAGCTCGCGCTGCCGGCCTACGAACAGATGCTGGGCGCCTCGCACACGTTCAACCTGCTGGATGCGCGTCGCGCGATCTCGGTGACCGAGCGGCAGCGCTTCATCCTGCGCGTGCGCACGCTCGCGCGCGCCGTCGCGCAGGCCTATTACGACAGCCGCGAGGCGCTGGGCTTTCCGATGGGCGATGCGTCGGGCCGTGCGCCGGCGGCGGCGCCCGCCGCCGCAGCCGCGAAGGCGGGCGCATGAGCACGCGCGATTTCCTGTTCGAGCTCGGCACCGAAGAGCTGCCGCCGAAGGCGCTGCGCGACCTCGAAACCGCGCTGCGCGATCACTTCGCCGCATCGCTCGCGAACGCCGGCCTCGCGCATGCCGGCCTCGAGTCGTTCGCCGCGCCGCGCCGCCTGGCGCTGCGCGTGCAGGCGCTCGCGACCGAGCAGCCGCTGCAGCAGATCAAGCGCCGCGGCCCGCCCGTCAACGCCGCGTTCGACAAGGACGGCGCACCGACCCGGGCGGCCACGGCCTTCGCTGACGGCTGCGGCGTCGCCGTCGACGCGCTCGAGCGCGTCAAGGAAGGCAAGGGCGAGTTCCTGTATTTCAGCGGCACCAGACCGGGCGCCGCGACCGCGTCGCTGTTGCCCGGGTTCATCCAGGCCGCGCTCGACGCGCTGCCGATCCCGAAGCGCATGCGCTGGGGCGCGGGCAGCGCAGAGTTCGTGCGTCCGGTGCACTGGGTCGTCATGCTGTTCGGTGACGACGTGCTCGACGCGACGCTGCTCGACGTGCGCGCGGGTCGCGCGACCCGCGGGCATCGCTTCATGGCGCCCGCGGCGATCGAGCTCGCGCGCCCGGCCGATTACGCCGCCGCGCTGGAGAAACAGGGCAAGGTCATCGCCGATTTCGCGAGCCGTCGCGAACAGATCCGCAACGCCGTCACGGCGCGGGCGACCGCGCTCGGCGCGCGGGCGGTGATGTCCGACGCGCTGCTCGATGAGGTCACGGCACTGGTCGAATGGCCGGTCGCGATCGAAGGCCGTTTCGAGGCGCGCTTCCTCGAGCTGCCGCGCGAGGTGCTGATCTCGACGCTGCAGGATCACCAGCGCTACTTCCCGCTCGAAACGCCGGCCGGGCAGCTGCTGCCCACGTTCATCACGATCAGCAATATCGAGAGCCGCGATCCAGCCCAGGTCCGCGCCGGCAACGAACGTGTCGTGCGGCCACGGCTCTCGGACGCCGAGTTCTTCTTTCGCCAGGACCGCAAGGCGACGCTGGCGAGCCGCGCCGGCGCCCTCGACAGCGTGACCTTCCAGGCCAAGCTCGGCTCGGTCGGTGACAAAGCACGGCGCGTTGCGTCGCTTTCCAGCTCCATCGCAGCGGAGGTGGGCGCGGATGTTGCTCTGGCGAATCAATGTGCGCTGCTGGCCAAGTGCGATCTCGTGACCAGCATGGTCGGCGAGTTCCCGGAGCTGCAGGGCATCATGGGTGCCTACTACGCCGCCGCCGACGGCTTGCCCGCCGAGGTGGCGCAGGGCATCCGCGAGCATTACCTGCCGCGCGGTGCCGGCGACGCGCTGCCCGCGACCCGCGTCGGACTCGCCGTCGCGCTCGCCGACCGGCTCGACACGCTGGCTGGCATCTTCGCGACCGGCCAGAAACCGACGGGTGCGAAGGACCCGTTCGGGCTGCGGCGCGCCGCGATCGGCGTGCTGCGCCTGCTGATCGAATTGAAGGTCGACCTCGACCTGCGCCGCTGCATCGAGCAGGCCGTTGCCGCCCAGCCGGTCAAGTCGGCGACCGCCGCCGATGACGTCTACCAGTATGTGCTCGAGCGGCTGCGGTCCTACTACCTCGAAGGCGGAGCGACCGGGCCGACCGGCTTCGCGACCACCGGCGAGCAGCTCGATGCCGTGCTCGCGAGCGAGCCGCGCTCGCCGCTCGACCTCGACGCGCGGCTGCGCGCGCTGGCCGGGTTCCTCGCGCAGCCCGCGGCCGCGGCACTGACCGCGGCCAACAAACGCATCGCCAACATCCTCCGCAAGTCGGAAGGCGGCGCGGGCGGCCAGGTCGATGCGACGCTGCTGCGCGAGCCAGCCGAGCAGGCGCTGGCCGCGGCGCTGGCGCGCGTGCGCGCGCCCGTCGAACAGGCACTGGCGCAACGCGACTACGCGGCGGCACTCGCGACGCTGGCGCAGCTGCGCACCGAGGTCGATGCGTTCTTCGATGCCGTCATGGTCAACGACCCGGACGCCGGGTTGCGCGCGAACCGGCTCGCGTTGCTCGGCAGCCTGGCCGGATTGTTCGGGCGCATTGCCGACCTGTCGAAACTGCCTGGCTGACGCATGCAGCTGCTGCGCTCGTTCATCTTCACGGCCTACTTCCTGGTCTGGACGCTGCTGTACGCGATCTTCTTCGTGATCGCGAGCAGCGTGCTGCCCATCCACTCGCGCTTCGCGCTGGCCCGCATCTATGCCCATGCCGTGCTCGGCGGCCTCGGGCTGCTGTGCGGATTGCGGTACGAAGTGCGCGGACGCGAGAACTTTCCGGACCACGCGCACGTCACGCTCTGGAAGCACGCCTCGGCCTGGGAGACTGTTGCGCAGTTCGTGATCGGTCGGCCGCAATCGCTGGTGCTGAAGCGCGAACTGATGTGGATCCCGTTCTTCGGCTGGGGACTCGCGCAGCTGCGGATGATTCCGATCAATCGCGCTGCAGGCACGTCGGCCGTCAACCTCGTCATCAACGCCGGCGAGCAGCGCCTGCGCGAGGGCCTGTCGGTGCTGGTGTTTCCCGAAGGCACGCGCGTCGCGGCCGGCGAGACGCGCAAGTACGGCGTCAGCGGCGCCCTGCTCGCGAGCCGCGCCGGCGCCGTCGTCGTGCCGGTCGCGCACGATTCCGGCTACTACTGGGCGCGGCGCGGGCTGCTGAAGCGGCCGGGTGTGATCACCGTGTCGGTCGGCGCCCCGATCGCGGCCGCGGGGCGCGACGCTCGCGAGATCAACGCCGAGGTGCAGGCGTGGATCGAAGCCGAGATCGCGCGGATCCGCGCGGAGAAGACGGCTTCGGCCTGACCACGCGGACGATGCGCGCGCTGCTTTTCGCCGCCCTGATCGCCGCGCTGCTTGCCGCCTGCAGTCCGGCGCCCGATCGCGAGACGGCCGTGCGCGCCGTGCTCGACGCGGCGGAAGCTGCAGCCGAGGCCCGCGATACCAGTGCCGCGATGGCGCTCGTTTCGGCCGACTACGGCGACGATGCCGGACGCGACCGGAATGCGTTGCGCGCCTTCGTGCGCGGCTGGTTCGCGCTCAACCCGCGCATCGAGCTGCTCGTCGACGTGCAGGGCATCGGTTCCCGGAGCCCAACCGCGCCCGCGTGCGACTGCAGGTTGCTTCAGTGACGCGCGGCGCAGGCCTGTCGGTCGACGGCGATCGTTTCGTCGTCGAGCTGCTCGACGAAGGCGGCGAATGGCGGCTGCTGCGCGGCGACGCGCGCCCGCGACTGACCGCTGCGCCTTCAGGCGGATCGCCGGCGCCGCGCGTAATGCGCGAGCGTGCGCCGCGCCTCATCGATCACGGCACGCCGCAGCGACGCGGGGGCGAGCACCTCGACTTCGCAACCGAGCCGCAGCAGCTGCCGCGCGGCCGCGGCGTCTTGGCTCCACGGCAATCGTGATGTCCCGCCAGCGCGATCGCCATCGTGTTCACCGGCCCGCAAGTCCTCTGCGGCGACCGCGAGCGGCAGCGCATCGCGCAACAGCTGCAGGCCGGCCGGCGAAACACGCAATCGCGCGCGGCGACTCAACAGCGCAGCCTCGAAACGACGCGTCGATTGGCGCCAGTAGCGTGCGAGGTCGAAGTCGCGCGGCCGCCGCGCGCGTTGCCCGAGCGGGGTCAGCGCGAGGATCGAGCTGACGCGATAGCTGCGCGGCTGGCCGCCCGACGCCGCGACCAGGTACCAGATGCCGCCCTTGAGCACGAGCCCGAGCGGATCGAGCTCGCGGCTGCGCCGCTGCGTCCAGCTGCTGTAGTCCACGCGCACGCGACAGTCGCCCCAGACCGCGGCAGCGAGGGCCGGCAACAGCCTCAGGTCCTCGGCCTGCGAGTACCAGCTCATGGGATCGAGGTGAAAGCGCGGCGGCGACATGCGCCGCATCGGCACCCGCCTCGGGTGAAAGGCTTGCCAGCAGCTTGAGCTGCGCGGCCGCGGTTTCGGCGCCCAGGCCGAGTGCCGAGGCCGCGGCGCCGACTCCCGCGAGCGGCAGCGCCCGCGCTTCGGCGGCAGTCAGGCCGGTCAGTCGTGTCTGATAGCCGCCGCGCAGCGTGAAGCCGCCGTTGCGGCCACGCTCGGCGTAGACCGGCACGCCGGCTGCGCTGAGCGCATCGATGTCGCGATAGACGGTGCGCACCGACACCTCGAACTCCGCAGCCAGCGACTCCGCGCTGACCCGGCCACGCAGTTGCAGCAGCAGCAGCAGCGACAGCAGGCGACTCGAGCGCATCGCCTGATCATAGTCCGCAAATCCTGACGTTGCCTGTCAGGATATCTGCGCGATGCTGTGCCGCGGCGCCGAAGTGCCGAACGACACAGGAGACCGCAGATGGACGAATCGAGACGACAGCTGCTGAACGCCGGTGCCCTCGCGGGCGCGATGGCGCTGATGCCCGGCCATGCCACCACGCCGGCGCGGCCCGTGCCGCCCGGCAAACCGGGCGACTTCGATTTCCTGACTGGCGAATGGCGCATCGCGCATCGGCGCCCCAAGCCCGACGGCAGTTGGGACGAGTTCGAGGGCGAGGCAACCTGCTGGAGCATCCTGCAGGGCGTCGGCAGCGTCGAGGAGTTGCGCATCCCGGCGCGGAACTTCAGCGGCATGGGCCTGCGACTGCTCGATGTCGACAAGCGCATCTGGCACGACCACTGGGTCAACGCGCGCAGTGGCGTGCTCACGCTGCCGGGGCAGACCGGCGGATTCGAGAACGGCGCCGGTGTATTCGTCGCCGAAGACGAGGCCGACGGCAAGCGGGTCGTGATCCACGGCATCTGGGATGAAATCACGGCGGCGTCATGCCGCTGGCGGCAGCGCCTGTCCCGCGACGGCGGCGCGACCTGGACCGATGACTGGATCATGCACTGGCAGCGCCGCTGACGACGCCGCGCGTCGCCGCGACCGGCGTCAGCCGAGTCCGGCGCTGTCGCGGCAGCAGTCCGGCGACCACGGGCTGCAGCGCCTTCATCAGGGCCAGCGTCAGGCGTGAACGCGATGCCGAGATCGAGCAGCAGCATCGAGGTCAGCTGCAGGCCGGCCGTGGCCGGTTCGTCGAATACCTTCGCGCACAGCCAGATCGACAACGGCATCGCGACGATGCAGCCCGCGTGGCCAGCGATGCCGCTGAGCGCGAGCGACTGGCGCGTGCGCGCGAGCGCTGCGAGCGCCAGCACGACGAGCCCGGCCAGCAGCATCGCGATCAGCGAAGTGGGCAGCAGCGCGGCGTAGAGGCGCAGCACGTCGAGGAAGCCGGGCGAACCCGTCTGGCACATGGAAATCCACGTGGACCAGCCAGCGCGGACTGTATTCATCCCACCACGCGCCAGACCAGCCGCTCGCGAGCAGCAGCGCGCAGCCTCCAAGCCACGCGCGTCGCAGCCGCGGCGGACGCGTTCGTATCCATGCCGGCATTCGAGCATGGCGGATCGGCGCGCCGGAATACGGGTTTGCCACCGCCGTGGCAGGGGTCCGGATCGCATGCGACACTCGCGCCCATTCGGAGTTCGTTGCCAGGGAGCTGAGTCATGAGAGTCGTTTCGATCGCCGCGATGCTGCTCGCGGCTGCGTCACTGTCCGCCTGCGCGACCGGCGCGGCCGCCGGCGGCGCCAGCAAGGCCGGCCGGGTGCCCTCGGCAGCGGGCGCCGCGGCCAACACGCCGTATCCATCCACCTATGTCGCGCCGCCCGCCACGGACGACGCTGCTGCGCGGCGGCACGGTGCTGACCGGCACCGGCGCGCGGCTCGAAGACACCGACGTGCTGCTCGCCGACGGCCGCATCGCTGCGGTGGGGCGCGGGCTCGCCGCACCCGCCGGTTCGCGGGTCATCGATGCGCGCGGCAAGTGGATCACGCCGGGCATCATCGACGTTCACTCGCATCTCGGCGTATACCCGAGCCCCGGCGTCGCCGCACATTCGGACGGCAACGAGGCGACCGCACCGACCACCGCGAACGTCTGGGCCGAGCACTCGATCTGGCCGCAGGATCCGGGCTTCGAGGCCGCGCTGCAGGCGGGCGTGACGACGCTGCAAGTCCTGCCGGGGTCGGCGAACCTGATCGGCGGTCGCACGGTGACCCTGCGCAACGTGCCGGCCGCCACTTACCAGGCGATGAAATTCCCGGGCGCGCCGCACGGCCTCAAGATGGCCTGCGGCGAGAACCCGAAGCGCGTCTACGGCAACCGCAACCAGACCCCGCAGACGCGCATGGCGACCGTCGCCGGCTGGCGCGCGCAATGGGCGGAAGCGCAGGAGTACATCCGCGACCGCGAGGCTTATGAACGCAAGGCCGCGGCGGGCGACAAGGACGCGAAGCCGCCGAAGCGCGACCTGCGCCTCGATACGCTCGCCGCCGTGCTGAAGGGCGAGATCCTCGTCCACCAGCACTGCTATCGCTCCGACGAGATGGCGATCGCGATCGGCGTCGCGAAGGAGTTCGGCTTCCGCGTCACGGCGTTCCACCATGCACCGAGGCCTACAAGATCTCGAACCTGCTGGCCGAGAACGGCGTCTGCGGCGCGATGTGGGCGGACTGGTGGGGCTTCAAGATGGAGTCCTACGACGGCATTCGGAGAACGTCGCGCTGGTCGATGCCGCGCCCGGCGGCTGTGCGATCGTGCACTCGGATTCGGACGAAGGCATCCAGCGCCTGAACCAGGAAGCCGCCAAGATCATGGCACACGCGCGCGCTGCGGGCATCGAGATCGCGCCGGAGCGCGCGATCATGTGGCTTGACGTCGAATGCCGCGAAGTCGCTGGGCATCGCCGACCGCACCGGCTCGATCGAGGTCGGACGCTACGCCGATGTCGCGTCTGGAAATCGCGAACCGTTCAGCGTCTACGCGCTCGCCGATCTCGTGTTCATCGATGGCGCGGTGCGCTGGGATCGCGCGCAGCCACCGGCACAGCCCGCGTCGGATTTCCTGCTCGGCCAGCCGGCCATCGAAGGAGTGGCGCCATGAGCCGCACGAACCGCATGGGCGCGCCGCTGCGCGCACCGTTCGCCGCGCTGCTTGCGTCGCTGCTGCCGTTCGCAGGCAGCGTCGCCGTCGCGGCGGATGCGGTGCTGATCCGCAATGCCGACGTGCACACGCTGGATGCGCGCGGCCGGCTGCCGGCCCACGACGTGCTGATCGAGGACGGGCGCATCGCGCGCATCGGGCGCAACCTCGCTGCGCCGGCCGGTGCCGAGATCATCGACGCCGCGGGCCGGCCGCTGACACCCGGCACCTTCGGGGGCGTCGGCAACATCGGCCTGCAGGAGATCGGCCTCGAGCCGAGCGCCGGTGACCGGGCCTGCGGCTCGACGAGACGCGGCCCGAGTTCGACGTGCGCCACGCCTGGAATCCCGACAGCGTGCACGTCGGCGTCGTGCGCGCGGCGGGCGTCACGTTCGCGATCATCGCGCCGAGCACGACGTCGCGCAGCAGCGTGATCAGCGGGCAGGGCGCCGTGATCTCGCTGACCGCGCGCGAGGCCGATGCGGGCACGCGCGCTGTTCATCGACTTCGGCGGCGACGCCAGTGGCCTTGCGGGCGGCAGCCGCGCCGCGCAGTTCATGCTGCTGCGCCAGGCGCTGATCGAAGCGCGCTCGCCCGGCCTCGTGCTCGTGCATGACGACCGGCTGCTGACGCCGGCGGGTCGCCAGACCGTGCTCGAGTTCCTGAAGGGTGCGGGCCCGATCGTGTTCGACGTCGACCGCGCCAGCGACATCCGCCAGGTCATCGCGATCGCCCAGGCCGAGAAGCTGCGCGCGGTGATCCGCGGCGGTGCCGAGGCCTGGCGCGTCGCCGGCGAGCTCGCGGCCGCCGGCATCCCGGTGGTGCTGGATCCGCTCGAGAACCTGCCGCGCAGCCTCGATGCGATCGGTTCGCGGCTGGACAACGCCGTGAAACTGCACGCCGCCGGCGTCAAGTTCGCGTTCTCGATGCGCGCCACGGATTCCTACGACGCGCTGAAGGTGCGCCAGGGCGCCGGCAATGCGGTTGCGCATGGCCTGCCAGCCGACGTCGCGCTCGCCGCCATCACGCTCCGGGCCGCCGAGATCTCGGTGTCGCCGACCGCTACGGCAGCCTCGCCGAGGGCCGCAACGCCGACCTCGTGCTGTGGAGCGGCGATGCGCTCGACGTCTCGAGCCTGCCGGTCGCCGCGTTCGCGAACGGCCAGCGCGTCGAGCTGCGCTCGCGCCAGACGCTGCTGCGCGACCGCTACCTCGAGCGGCTGCGGCAGGGAGCCGCGCGATGAAGCTCGCCGGGCGCCGCGCCCTGATCAGCGGCAGCAGCTCGGGCATCGGCCGCGGAGTCGCGCTCGCGTTCGCGCGCGAAGGCGCGGACGTCATCGTCAACTTCCCGGATGCCTCGCAGGCCGCGAACGCACAGGGCGTCGTCGACGAGATCCGCGCGCTCGGCCGTCGCGCCGTTGCGATCGAAGCCGACGTCGCCAACGAACTGCACGTCGAGCGGCTCGTCGACGGTGCAGTCAGCGCGCTCGGCGGACTCGACATCCTGGTCAACAACGCCGGCATCGCGGCGGCCTCGCCGATCGAGTCGACGCCCGTCGAGCTGTGGGACCGCACGCTCGCCGTGCACCTGCGCAGCGCCTTCCTGCTGATTCGCCGCGTGCTGCCCCTGATGTACGCGCAGGATTACGGCAAGATCATCACGACCGCCTCGCAGCTCGCCTACAAGGGTGCGGGCGGCTTCGCGCACTACACGGCCGCGAAGGCGCACTGATCTCGATGACCCGCTCGGTCGCACTCGAGATCGGCTCGCGCAACGTCAACATCAACTGCGTGGCACCGGGTGCGACCCATACGCCGATCCTCGCCGGCGTGCCGGACGATCTGCTCGAAGGCATCCGCCGCGCGATCCCGAAAGGGCGCATCGCGGACGTCGACGACATCGTGCCGGCGTTCGTGTTCCTCGCGTCAGACGAGTCGCGTCATTTCCAGGGCCAGACGCTGAGCCCGAACGGCGGCGACGTCTTCCTCTGAAGCGCAGCGCACTGCCGCGTGGGCGTCAGCCCGGCGCTGGCCAGACGATCGGGAACAGGCTCGTCCGGCGGCGCTGCGCCCGCGCGCATCAGTCCCGTCGATTCGATCGACGGGATGCGGATGGTCAGGCTGTTCGGCTGCCAGGTCACGTCGTCGCCGAGCCAGCGCGTCGTCAGCGCGACGCGTCGGCCCGCGTACTGCGCGGTGCGCGGCAGCGACGCGTGGATGGTCTTCGGATGGATCAGCAGGATGTCGCCCGCGGCGCAGGGCCAGACCTGCTTCGGCGCATCCGGCTGCGCGATGCGCCTCTCGAGGTGGCTCCACGGAATGTGGTCGAGCTCGAAGGCATCGGGGTTCGACATCGGCGAGTGATAACGCCACGGGTCGCGGTTGGATCCCGCCAGCGTCACGAGCGGCGCGTTGTCCAGCGGCACGTCGGTCAGCGCGACCCAGAACGACGGCATCATCTGACCGCGGAACGGGGAACGTGCACTCGTCGTTGTGCCAGGGCGTCGCGGAATCGGCGCTGCTGCCTTCCTTGATGAACGATGCGTCCATCCAGTAACGCACGTGGCGCGCGCCCATCAGGCGCGGCGACCAGTTCGCCCGCGATGCTGTTCCAGAGCCAGTCACGAAGCACGGGCACATGCTGGGCGAAATTGCGCAGCTGCACCTGGCCGTCGCCGCGATGCACCGATGGCGGATTCTGGTGGCGGGAAGCGCCCGCTGCGGGCGCGAGACGGCCCGCATCGAACTCCCGTGGCGGCTTCGTCCAGCGCCGCCGCGAGCCGGTTGCAGGTCGCGGCATCGAACACGCCGGCGACCCTGACACAGCCGTCGGCTGCGTAGCGCGCGACGTGCTCCGGCGTGACGAGTCTGTCCACCGTCGTCGTCATGGCATCACTCCGACTTCGCCGCCGCGCGCGACACGAGCGGGTCGTGGGCGCCGCGCGTCAGGACCAGCGGATCGTGAAGCGACGGGAAGGTCGCCGAGCGCGGTGGTGATCCCAGCGCAGCGTCAGCGGGATGTTCGTGAAATGCACCCCGATGTTGATGACCCACAGCACGAACAGCGGCCGCACAGGTGAACGACGCCAGGTCAGAGCCGGCCACGCCGGGCAGGTTCCAGGCCCAATGGATCTGCCACAGCCGCCAGGTCAGGTAGAGGCAGGGCACGATGACCCAGATCGGACTGCGCCAGCGCTTCCAGACGAACAGTTCGGTGGCGACCTGCGCGACGAACATCACGAGGTAGGCGCCCGACACCCACAGCGGCATCGCGGTTGCCGCCCCAGCACGCCTTTCGACGACCAGCGTGACGATCGGCAGCACGAGGCCCACGAGCCAGATCACGACCAGCCAGACCTTGAACCACGGCGGCGGCGGGCGTGGCCCGGGAACACGGCCGTGCCTGCGGCGCGACGCGCGCCCGATCCAGACATACAGGCTGGCAACCGCGAAGAACGCGATATTCTGCGCCACGGCGGACTGCAGCGGATCGGTGAACATGGCGAAGGACTCCATTCCCAAGGCGTACGCGAACACGCGGCACGGACAAGTGCACTACCGCCGGCTCGGCGCCGGTGGCCAGCGGCGGGTGCTGCTGATCCACTGGCTGCCGCTGTCGTCGCGGATGTACCAGCATGTCATGCCGATTCTGGCCGAGCGCGGCTGCGATGCGCTAGCGGTTGACCTGCTGGGTTACGGTCGATCCGACGCGCGGCCCGAAAAATGGTCAATGCAGGACTGGGCGGCGAATGTCGCCGAGGTCGCGGAGGCGCTCGCTTTCCACGATGCGCTGGTCGTGGGCGGCCACACCGGCAGCTGCGTCGCCGCCGAGCTCGCACTGGGGTTCCCGCAGCTCGTGCGCGGCTCGCGCTCGACGGCTGCCCGTTCCTGACGCCGTCACTGCGCGCCACGTTCGAAGCGATGCGGCGCGCGCCACGACCGGCGCCCGATGCGGGCGGCGCGCACGAGTCGCTGGTGTTCCGCACCGTACGCACGACCTATGAGCACTACCTGCCCGGGTTCAGCGTGACCGCAGAGACGCTCGAGACGCTGTGGCCCGCCATGATCGACTACCTCGAAACGGACTTCGTGTCGTCCGCGCCGATCTCGGCCGAGTATGACCTCGAGACGCGACTGCCCGCCGTCACGCAGCCGACGCTGCTGCTGACCGCCGAGACCGACACGCTCGCCGGCAGCTTCGCCGCGCGCCTGCGAGCTGCGGCCGCAGGCCGCGCGGCACCGCTTCGCCGGGCATCACCCGCTGCACGAGCCGGCGCGGGCGCGCGAGTATGTCGACGTGCTGCTGTCGTCGGCGACCTGATCAGCGCGCCGCCGCGATGCACTCCACTTCGACGCGCGCGCCGAGCGCCAGGCCGTTCGCACCGAGCGCGCTGCGCGCGGGCTTGGGACCGTCGAAGAACGTGTTGTAGATCTCGTTGAAGCGGCCCATTCCTTCATGTCGGCCAGCATCACGGTGCACTTGACGAGGTTCGCCATCGAAAGACCATGCGCCTCGAGCGCGTGCGGATGTTCGTCATGGACCTGGCGCGACTCGGA
>JAZKJV010006786.1:0-175507 GCA_037367405.1 Ottelia alismoides | reverse complement strand
TTCTTGCACCCCTGACCCACAACCACCTTGGATTGATTCACTATATTCTCGTCCGCTTGCTGGAATCAAGGAACAAATCAAAGAGCAAGCGACTGCTGAGATGAATGATTGGCATAATCAGTTGACCCCACATACCTCACTTTCACCTCGAGTTGGGACAGAACAACAATTGCCATACACACATCCCGACTTAACCTTAGGGTACAACATGGTCAACCAGACAAACCGAATGGAGAGGCCTGCACCGTACGATCTTCCTGACTTGATTGACCTGAGTGATAGAGACCACATTGACCAACCTTTATATCACCCATTCGGAGAGCCGACATATACAGGGGATTGGATTCATGCGACTGATTTACAGACCCCCTGTCTACTAACTCCGCCTGATGAGGCTCCGACCAACAACTGCCATACATATGGGCCATACTCAATCCAGTATTACACACCCGAGTCAAGGTGTGTTGAGTATAAGAGCCCGAGTTCTCAGCAGTACCCTCCAATTGCGTCGACTTCTCTCATGATGTGTCATGAGAACTTATTGGAGGATGACATTTGTAGACCGATCAAGAGTCCAGGTAGGAATGTGGATCATGGATTTTGCGGATTGAATTTCGAAAACCTGGAAGACACCGGATTGACCACACATCATGTACAGCTGGAGTCCCTTCTATCTCCCTCTTCTACTAACCACTTTTCCTCCAAACTTGAGTATGTACATTCTCCTAGTCCTCCTTCACCTACCAAAAAGACCAAAAAAATTGAAAACTCGGAAAATACCATAAAAATTGAAAAAGGAAAATATCTAAAAAAATTGGATCCTGCGGTTAGGGAAGCATTGGATAGAAAGTTGATTTTTGAGCTTCCCTTAATAATGGCCATTGAGCACTTTCCCGACCTTAAAAGATTTGTGAGAAGTAAATTGATGCCTAAAAGGTCGGGCAATAAGAGAACAAGGACTGAGATACATATAGTGTCTATGGCCACATCTTTGATGATAGGGAGAAAAACCAAGAGCCGCAGAGTAAAGCGGTTACCTAGATTTGATTGTGAAATCAAAGATACCACATTCACCCATGCAAGAATCGATGATGACTTACCGATTAATATCCTCCCGACCTCCGTGTTTGCCAAGCTCAAACTCGGATCTGCCAAGAAGTCAAGAGAGATCATTCAGTTGGCAGACCGGACCATTAAACGGTCGAGAGGAACCATTTCAGTCATCGTCACTTTTCAAGGTGCTCTACTGGAGATAGAATTCACGATCATTGACATTGAGCACCGAGGAGAGTTCACCCAGTCTCCGATCATTCTTGGGAAGCCGTTCTTAGCCTTGTCTAAGGCAACTATAGATTGTGAGACTCGGGAGATCGATTTCTCTGCATTGGGAGCACTCCGACCTCACCCGATCTTTGAGGACACACGATATTCCAAGGTAACCCGTAAAGTTGCAGACAGTCGCGACCTTCGAGAGACAGTTGAGTCCCATCTCTCTACTACACCTGAGATACCGACTGTCCAGACAACCATTGGTTTAGACACTTCCTACAACCACACACCGCCTACTGCTTGCACCACCACCACGACAGCTTCTAGAGAGGACTCAAGAGCAGAAGCTATCAGTGAGTCGGACATGACCTTTGTGGATTGCCTTGATCATTTCGATGATCCGACACAAGAACCCAACAATGTCAAGCCAACTGAGAACACTGTGCCTTATCAGAGACGTGTGCTGACCTTGCAGGAGTATTACAATGCATATGGTGACTCATCTGATGATGAACCTCTGGTCAGAACCTCACACACACCACATCCAAGACATACACCAAAGGAGACAACTGGGACCAAATTGACCAATCTTGATAAATCTGTTGCTCCATCCTCTAGTCGGTTATCTGGTAAGAAGAAGACGGGTGTTGATTCCTTGAGGTGTTCCCCGAACTCCTTAAGACGTATCAATCTCCTCTTCCTCTTGATGCTTCAGGTTCTAGAAAACCGACTAAGAAGGTTACCTTCGATGTTTCAGAGAAGGAACTTTCTGAGGAGTCCTCATCAGGTCCGGATGAGGTGATCTATATGAGTGAGCTCAGTTCGGCTGTTCTGAAGCCATACTTAAGCAAGCAGCCGTGTGTCGACCCCCGTTGGACGTTCCCCACACCTCACTATTATTCTTCGGAGGACGATTCTGACAGCGACACATGTGTATACTTCCCACCCCATCTCTCCCGCAAGAAGGTCCGTCACAAACCTTCTTGATCCTTGTATATTCTTCCTCCTCCTTGTACATATTTTCCTTCCTTTATTCACCTCCCTCCCTCATGATTCGCATCACTCGCCCCAGTTCCGTATCGTTTTCATTTTGTGGCTATACTTAGGATGACTAGATCCTAAGTATAGGGGGGTGAGTGACCCGATTTGCTCCTTCTCTTCTTTTTATTTTCTTTTTGTATATTCTTTCCCATTCTCATCGATCTTCCATTCTTGTATTCTTTGCAATACTTAGGCTGACCAAAGCCTAAGTATAGGGGGGACCGATGCCCGTCATGTGTATTTACTCATCATTTCTCCTCTTGACCTCGTCCGCCCCATTTTTGCTCTTCTTCTACACTTAGGCTGTCCAGAGCCTAAGTATAGGGGGGCGGATCGACTTCTATACTCTATTATTTTAGCTTTCCTACGCTTAGTACGAGCTATGTCTTTTTTGTCACCTAGTGCCATGAGGACATAGCACAAGCTAAGTATAGGGGGGCGTGTATATATTACATATATACTTTACCCATACCTCGTACTTTCACGTATTTTTGTATATATTATACAATAATTATGGGGTGGGTTAAAAAAACAAAAAACAAAAACAAAACAAAACTTTTTCTAAAAAAAAAAGTCTTTTTCTTATTTACCTATCTTTTTCAAAAAAAAAACTCTTTAAAACTCTTGAAAAAAAAACTTTTTCTAAAACTTAAAAAAAAACAAAAACTAAAAAAAACTAACTAATAAGTTGGTTTAATCCCTGACACAATTCACTTTCACACAAGACTAGTGATGTTTAAGAACACTTGGTTTATGAGGTCTTGAGATTTTGAGTTAACCAGCCTTAGTCATTAGGGTCCTTGACTTAATTATTCACATTTCCCTAGTTTGAAAGATGTGTGTGCTATATTGCATGCTTAGTCTCTACCTTAAGAATATGATCAGCACCTCACATACACGACTGCAGTTATGATGAGATGAGTTGTAATTTCACTTGAGGAACTGGGATGAGGGATTTGAGTTTGGACTTGATTTAATGATGCTCGAGGATGGGATAAAATCAATGAAGGCTTCATGAAACCTGAGTGTCAGCACATTTAGCCAGTATGAGAACATGGTTCTTGTACTATCTCTTGATATTTACCTATGTGCCAGGGTGTGATAAAATAAAAAAAATGTTGATCAGTGTGCGCCAACTCTTGGTAAAAGCAGTGGAGCTAGCCACAAATACTACAAAGCAATGAAATGTCAAATAAAAGCTCTCATTCCACAAAGTCAATTATCAAAAGAGCTTCCACCAAAGGCGAGCGCTCCCAACCATTTCAAAGTGTCCACTTGGACCACCGCTATTAGGAACAGGAGTCGGGCTTGCACCAAAAAAGGGCTCTGCATCGTAAATGCTACAAGTCTGGGTGTAGAAGGTACGATAGGTACTCAAAAAAGGCACACCCCGGTGTACTCCCAGGAAAACAAGTGCAGACGGCTCCAACTTCTCTTGACGGACGCACTGATCAACACCAAAAAAATGCGTTGCGTAATAAGGCACTTGAGAGGATCCTTGTTCCAATGAGAGGGAGAGAAGAAATGACACAATCCTATGCCCTCCATCGACTGGCCTTCCATCTACACTTTCAAGTCTGACAACTAAAGAGACGGTGGATTGGATGCAAGAAATGATTTATTCCCTAGTGTTGAGGATTGGGTCCATAGGAGAGTCTCTTGGACTGGAACCTTGGGTGACGTTGTGACTCTACTCTTGTAACTGCAGTCAACACTAAAAGTCATATCCCTTATATATACGTATACAAAGAGAGTCTGATGATTAGGGAAATTGGGTACCTTTTGACTAGAGCTTGGTTCAGCTTAGAATTTTAGGATCTCTAAAATCGAGAGTTCTTGAATGGATCAAGTCTTGTATTCACATGCACAGTCAGGGGTTAACCCAACTTATTCATTCTTTATTTGCTCGAGGACTAGCAAAGTTTAAGTATAGGGGG
This sequence comes from Ottelia alismoides, assembly GCA_037367405.1. Taxonomy (NCBI): domain Eukaryota; kingdom Viridiplantae; phylum Streptophyta; class Magnoliopsida; order Alismatales; family Hydrocharitaceae; genus Ottelia; species Ottelia alismoides. Next base: position 171,260 of record JAZKJV010006786.1, on the reverse strand, counting down.
GAGTATACCCGCGTGACAGGCGTGGACGAACAGTATACGTCAAACAACGTGTTAGACAGAGCCAACAAGATGCAACCATGACATATACGGTCGCGTTCCTTCCACGCAGATTGTGCCTTCTGGCTATCGGGTGAGGGGTTTTCCATCTCTACCGTAGGACAGTCGGTTTCAAGCATCGAGATTAATCCTATGGTGGTTAACCAGATCTTCATGCGTTGTTGCCAACGCTTAAAGTTCTGTCCACCGAATTTTTCAGGCATACCTGCCATATCTACCCTCGATTTAAATATTGTTTCCGACATAGTTTTATAATCGGTTCCGGAAATCCTCTCTAAGATTGTTGTTAACAGGATAAACCAAGCATATATTAAACAGTAATCAAACGGATTCCAATGGATTGACATATCAATATTACAGATTATTAAGATTAATAACGTACAAATCCAATCCATTATCCGATTACAAAAAGCAAAACAGAACCGATTAATCAGACGAAAACAAACAAATGGGCGTGATCCAGAAAAGGACAAGCAATAAATAAATTGCAGCAAATAAAATACAAGAAAGATAAGTTAGATATCACCGAAGCGTCTATGAAATGGACTGTCCTTAGAGAGGATTTCGCCCCCACAATACCGGTGCGTTGGGTACTTACTATCCGCTCCCAGGATACGACGGTTCACGGTCGTCGTCCGCGCACACCGACGAGACCGTCCTCGAAAGCACCTCCGAGAACTTGCAGCCGAGAAGAAACAGATCGCAGATGCGAGAGAGAGAGAGAGAGAGAGCGAGAGTGACGACGGGTGGAGATTTCTTGCGAGTGAAGAAAAACGGCGTCGGGTGGGGAATATAAAAAGAAGGGCTCGCATGCCCTAGCGCACAGCCCCTCAACGGTCGTGTCCTTTCGGATTCCAAAACTGCGGCTAAGTCGAGCCGTTTGGATCAAGTCTGATTCCTAATGTGATCGCGATTAAATTAATTTGTCTAATTAATTTAATCGATCAGCCAAATGAAACCCGCAGCAAAAGTATTGAGATTCGAATTGTGCCGGTGCCGGTGCTGGAGACGGTGTCGGTGTCGGTGTCGGAGACGGAGCGGAGAGCGCACGCGCGTGTGTGGTCCTCCAATCCTCCTCTCTACTATTGCTACAAGAGCTTGGGGTGTGGACTCATATATAAGTCCACCAAAAGTTTAGATCTCTAAGGTATGGTACTAAACTTCCATCCAAACTCAACCATGTTTCAAATTTGGGAATTCCCAACTTTCCCTCCAAACCATTTCGTTTCCCAATTGAAACCAAATTATTGTCAATTGTAATTAATAGGTTTTCCAATTAAAACCTAAATACAATTTTTAATACAACATACATTTCAGTCATTAACATCAAACATCAACTGATTAGAAGTCTTCAAATGACTTAAGCTCATCTTCTGTTGCGAATTGCAGAAGCAAGCACAAACACGATCAATCACGCAAGCACGAAGACGCACGAATTTACAAGTTTCACCCGTAACTGAATTACATCCTTGGACGGTGGCGATCGGTTTTCACTATGTGGAGAAAGAAGAATAAAAAGGATATTGAGAGCTGTAACTCTAGAGAGTTTATATACTACTACTCTACAAAACAGATCCCAAACTCGGACGGATCGAAATAACCATATAAGAATAAATTTCAGGATCAGACGGTTATTAAACTTGAATAAGATGGTTAGGATTAAAGGCACATCAACCTTTACTTATAACCTAATTAAGGTCACCTCCAATGTGTATCTTAACCTCCAATATCTCATTGTCATATCATATATCAGTCGACTAAGTCTGATAAGTCAGTCGACTAACATTTATCATCGGTCGCCAAAATCAAGTTTCTCCTTGCTTAAGTTTATAGGTCAATATTTCAAGGAAAAAATGGGGCTGCTCCTGTTGGCTGCTCCTGCCACTATGTTTCCGTATTTTTCTTATTTTTTTTGAAAAATATCACCATGTATATTCATCTATATATCCCTCCAATATGCATTCGAATTTCGCTAGAAACAGATACTCATATGCCCTTCATCTAGAACATGTAATTTTAATAGTCTAAACACTGCTGTAATCGACGTATTCTAGATAAAAGGCATAAAAGTCTATGTTTCTGAAGAAATTCGAATGACATATAAGAGTGATATATAGATGAATATAAATGATGATATTTTTGAAAAAAAATAAAAAAATACCGAAAATGAGACGGGAGCAGCCATGAACCCATACTTCAATTGACTACTCTTTTACGAACGAGTACACTAATCTATTTATCAAAAGATTACTGGACAGCTGCTCACTTAACTGTCCAGTTGATTACAACTTTATTCAGTCTACTGTAATTTGATGCTCAATCGACTAAGTATTTTTATAGCTAATTACTTTTTTTTACAATCCAGGGATTAATATTTTCTATACACCGATAGATCTCATCTTAACCTGTGGTTAATGATTCTGAACAGCCAAGAGTTTGGGTAATTAAGAAGGTGACTGAAATGCTGCAGCTGACGTCCACGCAGTAAAAGTCACATCGATGGAATCCCTCGAAAATTTACCGAACTCAGTGGATCTCAGGAAATTTACACAGAAAATTTACCATCTAACCTAATAACAATCAGGATCACATGAACACATCATCCTAATCTATGTTAAACGCTACCAACAGAACCATAACCAAAATTTATGTACCAGAACAAGTAAAAAGAAAAGAAAATCCTTCTAATGATCTCCTCTCGCTGGAGCCGATGCCGGCACGACGAACCTCGACGAGAATGAGTAGCGGAAGCGGTCGCGGGCATCGTCGGAGGCACTCCCGTAGCCATCGGCGTCGAAATTGAGCGCGTAGCTCATGGGATCATACTGGCGGCACGACGCGGGTGGCCGTGCGGTCGAGCAGAGCACACGGCCTTGCCTCCGGAGCCGTCGCACGAGCGTCGCGATGCCGCAGCAGCACCGGCCTCCGCCGCGGGGGCGGGACGGCTTGGAGGCCGAGGGGACGGCTGTGATCTGTGCCATTGGTGGTGGGGGATCCAGCAGGGTAAGTTTTTTTTTAAAAAAGGCTTTGGATGGAGGGAGTGTGTGTGGTGGTTTGTGATATATTTATAATATCGTTGGAGGTGCCATAGGGTTTATTAAATTAGATGGCACAACGGATCCTATGTTCGTGCGTTGCGTATCAGCCGTTGGATGCAGATCCGACGTCTCGGATCTTCTCCTTCGTAGTATAATATAATTACGCGTACATCCTTTTCTATGCAATTAGTATTTTAATGGGTAATATTATAATATTTGTGTTCTCGATCCTGTCCTTATTTGTGTATGTATGTATGTATATTAATAATATTACTATATGCTTGCGAATGTCTCCATCCGATTCACGTCCTTTATCCACATCAGGGAATATGGTGCATAATCAATCCGATTATAATTAAATGCAAGATTTACGTGATTCAAATATTAACGTTGGCAGCTTCATAAAATAGTTGTAAAACCGCGACATTTTTGCCGCCTAAACGTTTTGACATACAATATTACGGGTAGGGATGAAGACGGATCGGATATCGGATATGTATATTTCCATATCTATATTCAATTCATCTCTATCAAATACGAATAAGTATACGGATATGATTTCGATATGCATTAAGAAATCATATCCTTGAAATACGGATACGAATTCTAATAGGATATTTATCGAATCCGGGTACTGATCGAATAAAGAGCGGATCCGAATATGAATCGAATAAAGAGCCAATCCAAATATTAATCAAATAAAGAGTGAATCTAAATATGGATCCAATAAATATGGAATCCGAATACGGATCGAAAAAAGATCACAAACGAATACGAATTGTTTTTTTTAATCAAAGTTCATAATGATTTTAGAAAATGACAATGAAATATAGATAAGTTGCCTCGTGACAAAAGAGTGACCAACGCTCTTGATCGGAAGCAAAAAGTAGGATATGGTTTCGTAACTTTTGTCGTGCCCATCTCTAAACAAACGAAAGTTTATTAATATCAGTAATATATTCTATTATATAATATATAATACAAATATAATAATATGGGTTGTGTCTTATATTATATTAACTAATATATAAAAGAATATTAAACGTTGTATTCGAATATCCATATCAGAATCCGAATATTCTAGTCATTACCATATTTGTATCCGTATTTGGAAATTTTTTACAATCATATCCATATTCGATTAAAATTTGGATACAAATATCCATATCCGATAATTTTTCAAATACGGTAAGCGGATATTCAGATATATCCGTTTTTGTTTTCATCCCTAATTACATGAGCAGATCCTCTACTGTAAGGCCCTGTTTGGTTGGAGAATAGACTCTATAATAAGGGGCCAATTTTCCTCCCGACACAGTTCCCAACGGTACGACTATTCCCCATTATTCCATCTTATTTCACTCTTATTCCTATCTTTATCCCACCTTACCTACCTTTATTTCACCTTATTCTCCTTATTCCTATCCTCCAACCGAACAAAGAATAGACCCGTATTCTCCTTATTCCCCATCTTTATTCATGCTTATTCCCGAACCGAACGCATCCTAAGTATCTTTATAGAAAAGTCTGCTTTGTTCTTTCTTCATTTTTTTTAGATTCTGAAAATCCAACCACAGGTTGAATCTTTGATTAATGGTCTATACCTACAAAATTTCGTTCAAACCTCACGTAATTTACTATTTTATCTTAACCATCAAAGGCCCGATCTTTTTTAAAATTTAAATTATTTAAATATTGACCTATCTAATCAGACATCATACTCGTACAATTATTTTTATCACAGTAATAAAAAGAAGGATAAATTAAAAAAAAACTCCAACTAACCTCGATTTTAAACTATGAACGTCATCTTGAAATTTAATAAAGAGGATTCCGATCTTAATTTTTTATCTCAAATACAAGCTTTCGTTAAGCTTCCATAACCTTTTTACGTACATCTTTGGTTGGGAATCCAATCATAGATGGGGCCTTTATTTTTCGTTATTTACATTAAAAAGGGTCACACCAATGAGATGTCATCATGTCAGATACCAAACTTTACCATTATTTTATCAGTACTGTTTACGACTTTCAATGTAAATGACTCCATTATAATCCCCACCATCCCCTATATTCGATGCTCACATCAAACAAAAACTTGTTTATTCAGGAAAAAAAAGCTGTAAGGACATATTTCATTCCAATGATGAGGAGATGGATGACCTGTTTGTTTGATGCTTTACATTGCAAATAACAGGTATTTTTATGTATTTATTTATGGGATTTTTACCTGGCAGACCTTATAAACTTTTTAAATTACCTCTACGACCTTTTGCACAACGTAATTACCCCATCGACCCTAAAAATTACCCCAAGAACCCTCACAGGCTTCAAACAGATTACCAGGAGGGTTCATAGGGTAAGAGTTGGTAAGTTTACGGGGTCGATGGAGGAATTATGTTGTTTCAAAGGTCGTAGAGGTAATTGACAAAATTTATAGAGTCTGCCGGGTAAAAATCCCTTATTTATTTACAATCTATTTATTTATTATGTATGGGAGGGGACACCTCCTATTGCTCTTTTACATGTGATGTCTGAGTGAGGGTACATGAAATAATTGCATTCCCGCAGTAAATTGGGTCCCATAATCACTCACTGCCCCTTGTGGACCTAAATGCTGCCCCTCTGACACTTTGATCCCATTTGTCCCTCCTCTACAGTGATCCGATTCTCTTTTTCTCTAGACAAAAAATTTCACCCCATTTTCTCAAGTTGGCATACAATAAAAATGGGTAAAAAATATCAGTCATTTTTACTCAAAAAGGTTCAGGTACCAATTACCATCTCTATACATCATATACATCTGCCAAGATTCTACCGAGTTGCGAATCGTGGAAACACGTACAAACATTATGAAGACACACGGGTTTACAAGGTTCACCCGTAACTGGAGAAAGAAGGATACATAGCATGGGGTTTGTAGACTAGTCCCAAACAAAATGGATTCCGACGGGAGGGGGAGGGGGGAGGACGGTTCTTCAACATGGATTATATGATTAGAATTCAGACATATCAACATACTGAAATCAGACGTGGCAATGCCGACAAGGATAGATGAAATCATGCTGGAGGCTCTGATACCAAATGAAAGACGCACAAAGCTGGTCATTGTTTTCGTTCTTGGATATCCTCTACCACTGCAAGATCTGCTTCTGTTTGAGATTAGATACACAAAAGATTTGATCTTGTAACATCATCTGCCTTGTACAGAAGCATGTGTTTACTGAAATAAACTACTTGCAGCAAACTAGCATCAGGGTATATCCATTGGCATGGATCACATCCACTTGCCTAGAAGATGGGTGGGCAATCAAGTTGTGGGTGAGTGAATCCTAGCTAGGGTTTCTTTTTGGGGGGTGTGAAGAGAGATGTTAAGGGTCCCCTTCCCATGTGACCCAACACATGCTCCTGGAGATCATACACACATGCTCCCAAGATCTCCCTGGCCAATATTTCACCATTGGTATTGCCACTTTCCTGCATTACAAATATAATATGGCCACATGCATTTTTTTTGAAGTAAAAGGTGTGAAGGAGCTCTCTGTCACTCATCAAGCAAAAGGACCACTCATCCATTCTCTGACATTTCAGCCCATTTTCCAAAACCACTCCCCCCACCATTACTCTTAACCCATCATATGTGCCCTACTCATATGTTAACCTTTTTACCACCTCTCCTCAAAGTAAAAGGCATGTGGGTTGCAATGTTTCAATATGAGCATTAAAAGGGACAAGTTACTGTGATCAATGATAAGTATACTCTGAGTTGTTCAGAGTCAGTCTGTTGGATTGCTATCATGCTAGACGATGCGCAGATCCCTTGACGAACATAGTCCTGAAAGAAAAAAACTTAAAAGGATAAGAATTTGACAACTTAGAACTTAAGAATCTGGATCAGGTTAAAGAAACTTGACTTTCAACTGGATGTGATTCAATGGTAAGTGCCTGGTGGAAGAGGATCCTTAATACACACATATATTCAGATCATGATGTCTCAATGATACAGATCCAGATTGAAAGACTTCAAAGTGATGGGGTTGATGTGGTTCCACTAAAACAACTTGAGGGTATAATAGCCATTTTAATAGCCATTAGTCATATGTTATTGATGTACAATTGTGCAGACAAAAACATTATCTGCAGTGGGTTTGGCTGGTCATAAATTTGTAGATCTACTGGTCTTGATTTCATAACTACTTCCAAATGCAGGTGCTAGTGATAAGGGGGACAGTAGTACATACACAAGTCAAATGAAACACTTCTCCCGAGGAGATCTGGGGACATCTAAATCCTTTTTTTAAAAAAAGTTACTTTGACTATTGTTTACATCTTACTTGGCATGGTTCATAGACCAGTGGCTGATTAGAAAATGCTTTGCTTTATTTTTACCTGTAGCTACACAGAACATTCCTTAAAATAGCAGCAGTCGGAGATTCACATGTTTGTTACCTCTTTGGTCCATCTTCAATATTATCACTTGAATGTTTATGACGGATTTTTATTTACATGCACACAGGAAAACCTTGAAAAGGCACGTTCAGATCCTTCAAAAATGCAGTTTCTCCTGGGCCTACAATGTTGTGAGCTCATATGATTCTGTATATGGTTCTGTTTGATAACACAGTTACCTTCAACAAAAAATGATGAATGAGTCATCACACACATGCGTGCACGCAAACACTTAGATGTGCACGTGCAGGCAGACACTTAGATGTGCACGTGCAGGCACACACTTACACGTGTGCATGCGCGCGCGCGCACACACACAGACACTCGCACCCACACACGCACGCACACACACCCGCCCACGCACGCACATTATATGTGTGTATATATATAAATATATATATATATATCTTCTACTCTCTTCTATAGGATCTTGTCTTTCTTTTTTCCACCACCATCTCAATAGCAGCCATTGGGCGCTTCTTGATACCCCCATCTTTGCCTTCTCCATCGGTCAGTCACCTTCACCATAATAGTCTCCTTCATGATCATGGGTGGGGTAAAGCAAGGAGATCCCTTTTTAGACACGAACTCTGGGTTCTCAAGGCTGCCATGGCCTCTGCCTTTTCTTGTGTATCTTCCTATGAAGCAAGAGCGCCTATGTATAGAACTTCTTGTAACATGTCAGTCTCCTATGATCTCCCAGATAGTCCTCTAAAGGCTCATGCTTTCATCGGGTATGTTACAAAAATCAAAGTTGATATATTCAATGACATTATCGGCACCAAGCGGATGCCATGCCAGGCATTACTCCACGTATGCAAGTTCATATGAACCCTTGCACACATGGTTAGACATGTTACTGAAAATTTTCATGTCACCCAAAAATGGGACAAATCCAACAAAGGCAACTGCAAGCAACAATAATCCAGCACACACGAACTGCACAGGTTCAGTGGCTACCAGATGTGACAATCTCAAGTCACATGTTTCTTTGTTTCTTGTGCTCCCACACCTCAATTCCTTTGCCCTTTCCAATTTGGATTTTCTCGCATCTTTGGGATCTCTTCCATCCTTATGTTTCAAGAGAGGAACAAAAGCATTTAGTAAATCTGTTACAATATCTCAATCTTCCGAAAATTTAAAGGGAAAGAACAAAAAACAACCTTCATTTGATGAAGAAATTACGAGGAATGAAGCAAGATGGACTGTAAGAGAAGGGGAGAGAAAAAAAGTTTATCATGTCAATAATGAAAGGGAACATTCCTTAGACATGGAAGATGAGAAAGACATGTTTTCTTGACTGGTGCCCCTCTTAGTGGATGGCGTCACGTGACAATACGTGATTGGAGAACGAAGATGCTATAAAACTACATATTAGGAAGGAATGCAACACCACACACCAGTTTCTCAAAGAGGCTAGGGTTATTCTCAATCCATGGACTAGGAGGAATTACTTCAATACCCACATCTGAACCATAAACCATGTTGCGAGATTTACACGGGAATCAGTGAACCATGTAAAGCAAGTATTAGGTTAGGTCAAGAAGAAGGTAAAATAACTTGGAGCCCCACTTAAAGAAAAGTGAATTGCAAAATCAAACCAAAGAGAGTGGGCAAAGAACAAAGTCCTGTTTGATAATAAATTCAATTCATGTGAACCACCATCTTGTTAACTTACATAACGCGGACTTCCAAAAGAGTATGAGACTTTAATTTACAGAAACTAGCAGTAGATTCGGGAGTGTCACTGACCAATAAAGTATATATCAATAAATTCACCAGACACTGCTTCCATGGACACAAGGATTGGTTACGTCAGTGTTCTGTCAAAGTGGAAGAGTTCTGGCATGTTCCGGCAAATCTTCATGCAAAGATGAAGACATGTAGATGTGGCGTCCATGCAACTAGACTCCATGATGAATTTGGCTGGATAAAATACAACTCCATCACCATCGATTCGATCTGATTTCCTAATCAATGAGGTAAAAATGGCACATGGCATTTCATTTGCAGATATAATTTGATACGGGGTCACACGATACAAGAACTGATGAGAAGAAATCAACTCTGAAGACAGATAGATTTATCGAATATTGCTTCAAAAAAATAGTGATTGGCAATATTTGGGAGTATTACAAGACAATTTACTGTGAGGAGTCTGTATACCACTGATCTTGAACGCCTCACAAGATGAAGCAAGATCCTTGGTCCCTGCATAGGAAGTAAATTTGCTGGTTAACATCATCTCGTCACACTAACAATATTATCTATTGGGAAAACTGTTGAGGTGTCACTAAATTTCTTTATTACCGAGTGGCCTCCTTGAACAAGAGACCTAGTGTTAATTGTTATGTTGGATGACATCGATATAAAGAGGTATACCTTTCGGGATTATTGTAGAAAACCATCACTTGTTGAAATTTTCTCCAGTGGGGTCCGGTCTCCTGAAGGTTAACATTTTCCGGTCCTCCTATATAAGCTTGAATGACAAACTGGTGTGTCCTTGACCTAAATATTGAATATGAACTGGTCGATAAGTACTGCAAACAGAATTTGAAGTCTTTGCAAAACCCAAACAGGTTGTCGTAAGTATGGTTTAAGACTTGCCTGCCTTCATATTCCGAAAGCCACACCAGATAAGCTGCACCGAAGTACATTGATGCAAAAGGATTATACAGATTGTCTACAGATCCAACTTGGTACTTTTTATAGCCAGCATCACTATGAAAGAAATATATCATCATGTATTATCATCATTTAATAATTCCAAATGGAAACTCATAAGCATCTATCTAGCAATGTCATCTCAAGATTCTAGACTCACCTGTATAACCATGCAGCAGTAGGATAATCGATTCCCATAAGCCCAGTGCGTCCACGTCGGCCATTGACAAAGCGCATGCTGCATATCTCAGCAAGTGCAGCTAAAACTGCCTGCCGAAAGGGAATCTTTATAGTAAAAGCCCAAAAACTGATAATAATTGTAACATCATCCTTTTTAAAATAACCTTCACAGGCAAACAACTTACAGGCTTCAAACCTTTGGTGGAAAAATAATGTGAAATGATGATTTCGGCAACGGCCTGAAAAAAGTTAAACTTCCATTAGAATATAAACTGATGGTAACTTCACAGGTAGATGGCAAAACGAAGTCTCTAGAAGTTTGCTCCTCCCAATCTAGTATCACTGCAAAATGGCCATACATATCAAGTCTTAACCTCGATAAGGAATTTAACATTGGGAATTAGTAAAATATAATGCAACAGGAATGCACAGTTCAGCTTCCTTGCAACCAATACCTTAACCTCAACCCTAGACAGATAGGGCCTTTTCTCCTTATCCAGTGAGAAACGAACTCTTCCCCGTCGTTCAGCGGATATGGTCCACTCCTTCAGAACATCAGGATGCCTCCACAATTCCTCCATGTCCTCAGGTGAGGTTCGAGAATCCCAATAAGCCCATGCATCATCTGATAAGAAAATAATAGCAATAAATACAAGTATTGAGTTGGGATTATTATATAAATGGATACACGGATCTTTGATGAGGGACCTGACGTGGACATTATTGGCTAATGTAGCCATATTCCTCTTTTGTTTATTTCCTTTTTTATTTATTTTCTTGTTCTCTATTTCTATTTGTAATCCTTCGAGATCTTTTATGTAATTTCCACCTTTTGGGCTTTAGGGTTTCACGCTATATAAGAAACCCCAAATGGATGAACAAATTCATATCCTTTTGGGCTTTTGGGCTTAGTCTCCTTTCTCCACATGGTATTGGAGCGGCAGTCCTAGACCGGAGTTCATATCCAACTTCCCCGCCACCATCACCAACCTTCCAATCTTGCAGCTTCTCCATGAGGCACCCAAGGCCCCACGTGTGTCCCCACCGCCATCGAACCATGCGTGGGTCCGTCAACCGCTGCAGCCAGGCCCGCACGGGCACCTCCTAATGCCACCAGTGCATCTGCACGGTGTGTGGGTCCCTCGCCATCGTCGAAACCCCGCGCAGTCCCCCTTCAGTGCCGTCGAGCCCTACAAAAATCCCCGTGCAACTCCTCCTAACCGCATCCCGGCCCCATGTAGTACCTTCCTCTCACTGCCAGACTCCCTCCTAGCATGCTCATCGAACAAATCAACGGGATTCTACTCTTCTAATGTGTGATTAGATTTCTACAACACTTTGTTGATCTCTCTATCAAACCACGATGGCAGCGACTTCTATCAGGACCAATCCCCTATCTTCCACATCTTTTATGATGGTTCAAGGAACTCCTATAAAACTCAAGGGCGCAAATAGATATGTGCTTTGGTATCGGTCCTTCAAGGTGTTTGTTGGTGGTCAAAGAAAAATATCTATCTTTACGAAGGAACCTCTACAGAAGAGATAAGGATTATGATTCATGGCTTGGGGAAAATTATCATGTCATGATATGGATAACCAACAATGGTGAGTCCCATATTACGGCACATCTCTTGTACATGAACACAACAAAGGACATGTGGGATGAACTAGCACAAAGATATTCGCAACAGACTAGCAACTCTCGACTTGCAGATATCTATATGCATATTTGGTCTACCTCTCAGTGAGAATACTCCCTTGTAGGGTAGTAACGACATCTCACCAGCCTGTATGAAGAATATGCCATCTTTCAGCCAACCTATTGTACTAAATACGTGCCATAGAGATCCGAGTGGTAAGTGTACATATCTTTGCTAGGTATCATCCTTGCTATTAGACCGTGAATGACTAGTTTTTCACGTCCGATACTCTTCCCTCCATCAAAGTTATCTTTGGACGACTACAACAGCTTAAAACCTATACTGGTCATACTCATCCTTCTCAGGTTGCGGAGAACTCTGTATTTCCAGATGACTCTGGACAAGGTAGCCGCTACAACTCTCGAGGAGGCTAAGGTCGTAATTCTGTCCGTGACCCAACCACACTCTGTGTGTTCACTACTGTAAATCCAAAAATCTGAGAAGTGGTGGGTAAAGTTTGGCCAACCACCGCTAGTTAACGTCACATCATCATTCGATTATGATGCAACTATGACAAAGATGCCCTCAGATCACGACTTACGTAAACATATGGTCCAATTCTCTACTACAAGCTACTCCAAACTCATGCAATTTCTATAGAAATCTCTAACATGTGAGAATCCTCCTACTGCGACTTTGGCTACAATTTTCAGGTACTGTAGCCAAGTCTGCTTCTTCCTCAGCACCAACTTAGATTATTGATCATGGCACTTCTATTCACCTGACCAAAGAAGGTAGTGTGTTGACCTCTTTAGAACCTTCATCTATTGTAAAGTCTGTTTGTTTAGTCAATGGTGCTCATTTACCCATTATAACCTTTGGGACTATAGAGTTTTCCTCCAAACTCAGACTTTTTGGAGTCTTTTGTGCTCTAACTTTCCATGGAGCTTCTACCTTTTCATAGATTATGTGTTAAACGGAATTGGATAGTGATTTTTGAAAAGTGCTACTGTTATTTTTAGGGCATCTAGACAATGCATACATTTAGTGGGGGGTATGAGAAGAGTGACTTGTACTATCTCGATATCACAGTCAAGGCCTTAAATGTCGGTTTCAGTCACCTTTTCGGTACCGACCAAAACAGAATTTCGATGGAATTTCGGTGGAATTTCGACCGAAATTTCGGTCATTTCGGTCATTTTTTGTACTAGGACCCCCATATTTCGGTCATTTCGGTCATTTCGGTCGAATTTCGATTTCGACTGGATATCGATATTCGACAGAAATTTGACCGAATTTCGCTGAAATTTGAGGCCATGATCACAGTTGACTGCATTTTTGTTGGTGTTGTTTCTGTTTCTATTGACTCGTTCCTTTGACATTTACATCATGGTCATTCCTCCACTAGAGCCCTCTCAGATGTTTCCTGAACTATCCTCACTAAAGACTTTTGACTATGGAGCCCACCAGTTTAGCAAACATCATCAGGCATCTTTTCCTCGAAGAACTGGGCCTCTTAGTTCCTCTCTTCTCTTTAGTCCACTGTAACATTTGGGGATCTTGGTTGATCCATATTGTGGGAAGTTATAGGTATTATTGTTTTTGTTGATGATTACTGTTGAAATATAGGAATGCGGAGCAAATAACCAGAACAAAAAATCAAACATAATATCTTGGGATTTACGTGGAACCCTACTCCATTAGAATCGGGATGAAACTACATAAGGACTCAGAGGGTCAGATATTCTATTCCATTTTCTCAATAAGTACATGAGTTGTGGAGCTCCTTATACATCCCCACATATGGACTAGAATGCCACAAGTAGTAGATGTGGGACTAAACATGAGTGGGTAGATTGGAGCGCCACAAGTAGTAGATGTGGGACTAAACATGAGTGGGTAATTGGATCTTGGAGAAGATCCAATTATCCCTCTATTACATAATCCAACACTCCCCCTGAAGATGGAGCTGAGAAAGTTGTAGCTTGCAAAAAAAATATACACAACTCATCTTCACTCGATACATTTGAGAGAGACGAAAGGAGACCCGCTCGAAGTAGTCGCTGCTGGTAGAAGACCTCGCACGAGGACGGATCTGCGACGATTAGGTCGGGCATATAGTAAAGTTGATGCGACAACCAGGTCGTGCCTGGAGTTAGGGATGAGCATGGGCCGAACTAGGCCAACGTTTTTTCTTTTTTCCAGCCCAAGCCCAGCCCAAAAGAGACAGGCTTGGATGAGACTGCCAATTTGACGTGGATACAATAAACATATTCAAGAAAGGAAGCATGGCTGCTATATCCTATCCATCATCCCTCAACCCAACACACTGTATGCACGCACACTCCCCTTCGTGCTTCCTCATTTTGAGTCTCAGATAATTTATCGTTGATTAGAATTTATTCATCTTGTGTACAATGACTCAATGATTTTATCCGTTTTCACAGGTCCATTTTTATCGGTCAATCATGCTTGAGGGTGACGAGGAATATTGGGGAAAGTCGGAAGCGTAACACTGAGAACGATATGATCTTCTTATTTTGAATTGCACTAATATTCATATTAAATTTGTTAAGAGAGTGGTAAATCCATAGACCAATTTCAATCTTCTTTTAGGAAAAATATCAATTTTGTTCATAAAAAAGAAGATGCACAACAAAAAGAACAACATCATACACAATCTATGCATCCAAGGAAAAGAAGATGCATGTTATATGAATACAGATAATGTTAAGTTGGAAACTTCTGACAGGAAGTAAAGTAGACAGCAATTTAAGCGAATGCACAACTCAGAACAGGCGATATGACATATAACAGCAAGTAACGAAATCAACTTTGCATGTTAAAATAAAAGAGTGAACTGCAGAAAAAGCTTGATAAGATTATATAACAAGATCTCTTTTCCTTTTAATATATTGGGGGTGAACACCGCAGAGTGTCTCCCCTTTTTTTGAGCCTAAAAAAAAGATTATATAACAAGAAATTTTGCTCGTTAATTATTCACATTTATTAGATCACTGAAAGCATGTTACATCATTTCACAGCAAACTCACATGATGAATCATGAAACTCTCATCAGGTCGCTGAGAGAAGAGATGCACACTCTGTCAGGCATTCGGCATTCCCATGCAGGGATGTTGTCATCTCGATGATTGAGAATACAATCCCGAATAAAAAATCCATGTCATTTTATCGACAAGCAGGTTGTTTTGGGACGAGCAAGCCCTATAGAGATACCATCTTGGGGAGTTCATTGGATCCAAAACTCTGCAATTATTGCCCAAATGTTTTTTCTCCTATTGCCCAACATACGTTTGAATGCACATCACATCTGTTGTGAGAAATGAGTAATATATTATTCAAGGGAACCCTAGGCTCTCTTATATAGGGAGAGACCTCAAGGGTAAAATACAAAGTAGTCCAGAGAAAAATATAAATGACGAACGTGTACATAGCATATAATAATATCTATCTCTACACTCCCCCTCAAGGTGGAGCATAGATGTCTATCATGCTCAGCTTGGAAGAACATCTCTGGAAAGGTCCTCTGAGCAACGGCTTGGTGAGTACGTCAGCAGTCCGGTTCCCTGAGCTCACGTGAGCTGTAGATATCAATCCTCTCTGGATCAAGTCTCTAGTGTAGTGACAGTCAACTTCAATGTGCTTAGTTCTTTCATGAAAAGCTGGATTGTTGGCAATAAATAAGGTTGTCTGATTATCACACTGAAGCTGCATGGGTAGAGGTATGGCTACATGTAGATCTTCCAGTACAGATCGAACCCGCATCATCTCTGTGCTTGCTTGCGCCATGGCCCTATATTCAGATTCAACACTGGACCTTGCCACAACAGTTTGTTTCTTGCTTTTCCAAGAAACCAGAGAGCTCCCAACAAAAACTACAAACCCTGAGGTTGATTTTCGATCCTTAGGGCATCCTGCATAATCGGCATCTGCACATGCTGAGATAGACAAATCTGTGCCCTTTCGAAACAGCAACCCTGAACCTGGAGAAGACTTCAGATACCTCAGTATCATGTATATGGCATCCATATGAACTTGTCTTGGCTGCTCCATAAATTGACTAACCCTGCTTACTGCAAAGGCAATATCGGGACGGGTTATGGTAATATAAAGGAGCTTACACACCATTTCTCTATATCTCCTCTTGTCCACTTCAGCAGTGTCATCATCATACAGCTTCATGCTTGGATCCATGGGAATACTTGACGGTTTGCATCCAACCATGCCTGTCTCAATCAAGAAATCTGTGATGTACTTCCTTTGGGTCATTACTAGACCCTGTGCATTCCTGGCAAATTCCAACCCCAGAAAATATCTTAGGGTTCCAAGATCCTTTGTGACGAACTGACGGCCTAGGAATGCCTTCGCCCTTTCTATGCTCTGAATATCATCTCCTGTAACTAGAATATCATCAACATAGACCATGATAACAACCGTACCTGCCGATGACTTCTAACAAACGAGTGGTCTGCATTCGACCTCTTGAATCCCTGTCATTCTATCGGAGAGCTTCTAGAACCACGCTCTTGGACTCTGTTTGAGGCCATAAATTGCCTTGTGAAGTCTACACACCATATGCGTCTCCCCCTCAGCAGTAAACCCTGGTGGCTGCTGCATGTAGACTTCCTCCTGCAAATCACCATACAAGAAGGCATTCTTGACATCCAGTTGAGATATATTCCAGTCACATACCACAGCAACTGATAAGAGAATGCGAAGAGTGGAATGACGAGCCAATGGAGAAAATGTATCCATATAGTCGACGCCATAGGTTTGTGTAAAGCCCCGTGCGACCAGTCGTGCTTTGTACCGATCCAGACTGCCATCAACGTGGTATTTAACTGTGAATACCCACTTACAGCTCACAATAAATGCATCAGACAGAGGAACAACCAAGGTCCATGTGCCACGGGACTATAGTGCACTCATCTCATCTTCCATAGCCTTTCTCCAACAATCAACCTTCATAGCATCCTGGTATGTCCGTGGTATGTCCATAGAAGATAAAGCTGCAGCAAATCTCTGAAAGTCACCTATGAGACGATGAAAAGACACCTGTGAAGCAAAGGGATAAGATGTACACGTCCTCTTCTGCTTTCGAATAGCAATAGGAAGATCAAGATCGTCTTCCGTTGTACTGGATGGTGTAGTCTCCTCCTGCAATGAAGAATCCTGCACATGTACTATGTCTGACCCGTCAATAGTAATGCCATCTGAACATACCTGAGGCATGATGGATATCTGACGTGTAGCCTGAGCGGGACCTGACCGACGCGTATAGAACTTTGGTAAGGGTGGAATAGGAGGTCGTGGAGGTGGTGGAGGTGGAGCTGGTGGTGAAGACGACATAGAGTCAGGAACAGGAGTGGACTCAGGTGGACTCCAAGTAGGTGGTGGAGGGACATAGACATCATCATTGGTAGTGGATGGTACCAGTCTGTCACCTAAAGGAGAAAAATACATAACAGACTCAAAGAACGTGACATCAGCACTGACAAAATATTTCTTGTTTATTAGATCATAACACCGATAGCCCTTCTGAGTCCGAGAATAACCGACAAAGACACACTTGACAGCTCTAGGAGAGAGCTTGTCAAGTCCAGGAGTCAGAAGAACAAATGCCACAGTACCAAAGACACGAGGAGTAAGTGAGAATAATTCCTTGTCAGGGAAAACGATAGAGAGGGGAATTTTCTCACCAAGAACAGAAGATGGCATACGATTGACTGGGTAGCAAGCGGTAAGAACAACATACCCCCAGTATGAAATAGGAGCACAACTCTGAACCAGTAGGGTTCGAGTAATGTCAAGAAGGTGGCGATGCTTTCTTTCTGCCACACCATTCTGCTGAGATGTGTAAGCACATGTAGTTTGGTGAATAATGCCCTTTGACGAAAGAAATTGTGAGAGAGACCGTGTGCAGAATTCAAGAGCATTATTAATACGAACATATTTGACAGTAGAAGAAAACACATTTTGCACTTCATTAATCAAATTCTTAATCACATCGCCTGCTTCAGATTTATTCTTTAAAAGGAAGACCCAAGAAACACGAGAAAAATCATCCACTACCACAAGATAAAATATGTGTCCCTGATGATCGGGTACACGACTTGGACCCCATATATCTATGTGAAATAAATCAAATGGGGAGCTACTGCTCCGACTTTGACGACTAGGAAAGCTTGACCGATGATGCTTTCCCAACTGACACGCTTCACAGCGAAAAGAAGAACCGAGAGAGATCTGAGGCAGAAGATGTCGCATTTTCTGGAGCGGGAGATGACCAAAACGGAGATGCCAGATGTATGGAGAAACTGGTCGGGCAGAATGAGAAGAGACGCCAGCATAAGTATTCCGGACCAACCGATATAGACCATTCTGCTCAGAGCCACAACCAATCACCCTGCCCGTTAGTATGTCCTGAAAAGTAAGAGAAGACGGGTCAAATATAGCACGACAGTACAAATCCTTCGTAATCTGACTAATAGACAACAGATTCATCGAGAACTCAGGAGCATGCAGAACATTCTGTAGATGCATAGTAGACGATAGGACGACCTCCCCCTGTCCAACGAGGGGAGAATGAGTACCGTCTGCAATCTGTACTAAGCGGTCATGAGGAATGTCCCTATAGGACTCAAGTCTCTCTCGATCACGACAGAGATGATGTGTGGCACCAGAGTCTATAATCCAATCAGAGATATCATGAGAAGATGTAAATGCAGTAGCACTACCTGAGGTACTAGCAGCAACAGAGGAACTGGCAGATGTTGTAGCAGCAACATCTGAAGGTCCACCAGAAGAATCACCAGATGACTGTGGCATAATATCACGTAGACGTGCCACAAGTTTGAAGCGCCACGCCTCGATGGGGGCAACTCTCAACACCCATTCTCAATATTACCCAACAACAGTCATAAACAACCTGCATAATATACCATTCATATAAAATAAGGACACAGGAAAGAAAATCTAAGTTTTCATTGATCACCCCAACGTCAACATAAGAATGAACATAAAATATAAGATGTCTCCGCATTACATCATAATTAGACGAAACAAAGGGAGATAAAACAACTATAGAACTAAGCCTCAACCTCAACAATGTCCTACAGATGCACCACAAAAATGCGAGCCTCCGTCTCTTGTTCGACACTTCCTGTTGGATTTCCAAATAATGTAACTCATGAGTCAACTGACTCAGTAAGGATAAAACAATTAAAATCAAAAGGATATAGGTAGGTAATGCAAATGCGGTATCTGAACAAGTTTAATGGAAATGAATATAAAAAGACATCTAGTAATAGACAATCATATATAATTTAGGCCTTTAACTTTTCCGTAACCAAAATCAATTCCTTGACATATCTTAATCCATGTTTTCATTTACTTATCCCGGACTCGCCCGTCAAAGGAGAAAGATTACACTAGAAATGAAGCCTGCAACGCTTCATTTAAAGTGCAACCCAAAACCTGTGCGCAAACGCAATCCTTCAGTCAGTCTAGTTAGTAGTACTCTGATACTCGAGATAGGGCATACACGCCCAGTAAGTAATAACTATTATTAATCGAGTATGCCGGAGGAGTCTCGCTCGCTCCAAAATAAGTACAACAGTAAGGATTCGCATGGTGCAATGCACGCGTGCATCCACCTCAATTCCACCAGAGTACATACCACCACCCCACTCTGTGATGCCCCTCGAGTGGGGATGACTCACTGTCGGCTCAGCCGGACTACAAGGGGGTGCACCCACCTTGTAGTATTCATCTTTTAATGTACCACATGTGTATATATAACTTACTCGAAAAGGAATATATCACTATATATAACAACCCCTTTTCCGGCCATACATCAAACTCTTGGATCGTACCACTGTCTGTTAATATGTTATATCTACTTTATGTTATATCGTAAACATCTACCACTCTTTAATCCCTTTTTGTGCGGATGCCTTGGTTCCACCTGGTTGATTAAAAACTCAATAGCATTTAACCCTACACACGTCACCAGTGTATATGACAGATAAAAGGTGATGTCCATCTGTAAGTCAACATTTACACTTTCCAAAAGTCACATCAATTTATACACGTGTATGCTTAAGAACCGTAACTATTTAATATTAAAAACAAGGTAATGCAATAACCATGATTTATTAATGTTTTGGACCTGGAATCATAATAATGTTTCGATTATAACTCATGTACTTGATTAGAAATCACCAAGCATGTCATAACCATTGTTTTTAAACTAACTCCGCTTATCAATTTCCTTTGACGAACTAAAATTCGTTAAGGTTGTTTCAGCAAACTCATAGCAGAAAACAAGGAAAATTGGTTAGACACCAAACCTCTCAACCCCCATGTCAGACTACTAGTTATCAACGGACCTAATATCCTCAATTCAAGATCCACATAAACGAAAGCAACCAATAAGGTCCATAACATATTTATCTCACGCAAGAATAACCATGGACTTGGGACTAATTCTCTCTCTATTTTTTTAAACAAAACCTAACACAATTCGAGTCATTTTATCACGAGACAACAACAATCCTCACAATATCATGTAGCTTTACGTCATGTAGATGCATATTGCTAAAGACATCTTGTATGCTTGGAAGTCTAATATATAACGAGTAAAACTAGGATCATTCGGAATTATATAACCACATTTCTAAAGGCATCACTGAACACAAGTTCAATTTAGATTGGATCAACACAAAATATTATATCACTACGGAATTTATGCAGAATCACCATGTTCAAAAGAAAATATTTAGCCAAAACACAATTAAGGTTCGTTGACAAGTCAAAACGTGTTACTTCTTACGTCCTTATCATAAATCCAAGCCAACGTGCATCCAACAAATAACATCCATATATCTCGGTAGCGATCAAGTCACGTCAGATCTTAATACCAGGTCAACTTAGTTGCAATCGGCGTACCTCCCCTCCCTTTTTTTATAACAAGGAAGCAATTTTGCAAGGAAGATCTTGATGTACCAACAGCAAAAGGGTGATCCATGGGGTAGGATCAAGACCAAACAATCAAACCCAAAAACAACTACCTCTAATCGCGAGATACGCGAAAATCAAAGGTAGAAAGTCAAGATCCGTTACCTATACTCGTGCACGTCTTTGATCCACGTGCTCGACCGCCCGATCACGAATCCGATAAGAGGATTGCCTTTCCCTTACGATGGCCCTCCTCGTCTTCTTCTTGTCTCGAAGCTACTTGGCTTTGAGAGCTTTTGATAATGGTGGTGGCACCGTTCTCTCCTTGATTCTCTGAAGGAGAGGGAGAATGGATAAGGGAATGACTTGTGGAGGAAGAAAATGATGGATTAGGGTTTGGAAAGAAGTGGGAATGAGGGGAGATGAGGGGTGTGGGTCTTTATATAGGTTAGAACTAAAACCCTAGTTTTAGGATCCCTAAAATAGCCTAAATCCGTAATTAACTTATTTAATCTCGTAACCATTAATCCCCTCAATATCCACGACCCCTCTTCACCAAAACAGGCATATCTCCCACATCCGGACTCGGAATTACGCGTTTTTGGGCTCGTTGGAAAGCTTGCGACGAGACGCTTCTTTTGAGTATAATATTGAATAGGTTTTAAAACTTCAGAAAAAACCGAAAATTACGGGGTGTTACATCATAACAACCTTAAAAACAGTCTCGTCCCCGAGACTTAGGATGCAAAAGGTGTAACATAACAACCTTAAAAGGTTGGACCCTATCAAAAAAAACAACCTTAAAAGATGGAAGTACAGATTATGGATTACCTTCAAAGAGGTGTGGATAATCCCGCCGCATATCCGCCTCGGGTTCCCATGTGGCCTCCTCAGAATTGTGTCGTTGCCAAAGGACCTTCACCAAAGGTATATCCTTATGCCTCAACTTTTTCACTGAGCGATCGATGATCCGGACTGGTTCCTCCAGATAACTCAGGTCGGTGTCCACATGAAGATCATCATAATTAATCACATGCGATGGATCATGCACATATTTTCTCAAGTTGGAGATATGAAAAACATCGTGCACACCGGCAAGGTGAAGAGGAAGTGCAATCCTGTATGCGACTTTACCAATCCTTTCGAGAATCTCAAAAGGTCCGACAAATCGTGGTGCTAATTTTCCCTTCACTCCAAACCGCTGAACTCCCTTCATGGGAGAAACTCTCAGGAAGACAAAATCTCCAACCTCAAAAGTAAGATCAGTGCGTCGTCTATCGCTATAGCTCTTTTGCCTACTCTGTGCAGTAAGCAATTTATCCCGAGCTATCTTGATTGCCTTAGCAGTCTCCTCCAAGTACTCTACTTTATGTAAAAGGTTATGTCCAACCTCCTGCCAACTCAGAGGTGTAGAGCACCGCTTTCCGTACAACGCTTCAAAAGGAACCATGCCTATGCTGGCATGGTAACTGTTATTATATGTAAACTCTGCTAACGGCAAATAATCCTTCCACGACCCTTTCCACTCCAGCACACATGCTCGTAGAAGATCCTCTAGCGTCTGAATCGTCCTCTCGGATTGTCCGTCGGTTTGTGGATGGTAAGCAGAACTGAGACATAGTTGCACTTCTAAAGAACTCATGAATTCCCTCCAGTAGTGAGAGGTGAACCTTGGATCACGATCAGATACAATCTGTTTCGGCAACCCATGAAGCCTGACAATCTCCTTAATAAAGATCACTGCAAGCTGTAAGGGAGTGCATGCCATACTCACAGGTATGAAATGTGCTGATTTAGTAAGCCTATCAACCACGACCCAGATGGCATCATGACTACTAGTGGTCTTAGGAAGACCCATCACGAAATCCATAGATATACCCTCCCACTTCCACTAAGGAATAGGAAGTGTTGGGAAAAACCAAAAACATAGTCTATTCCATAAGCCCTAGGCTCTCTTATATAGGAGAGTAGCCTATGGGTAAATTACATAAAGAGAACAACCGAAAAAGTAAATAACGAAGAGGTACAGTCAATATGCGTCAACACTCCCCCTCAAGATGGAGCATAGATATCAATCATGCTCAGCTTGGACGCACACTTCTGGAATGGGCCTCGAAGTAATGCCTTGGTGAAAATATCAGCAGTCTGATTCTCTGATGTGACGTGAGATGTAGCAATGAACCCCTTCTGAACCATGTCACATATGTAGTGACAGTCAACCTCAATGTGCTTGGTCCTCTCATGAAAGGCTGGGTTATTTGCAATGAACAAGGCGGCCTGATTGTCACACTCCAACATCATATGAAGAGGTATATCAATACATAGATCTGCAAGTAAAGATTTCACCCACATCATTTCTGTGCTAGCCTGGGCCATAACCCTGTATTCGGATTCAGCACTGGATCTAGCTACCACTGTCTGTTTCTTGCTTCTCCACGAAACAAGAGCATCCCCAACATAGACTGCAAAACCTGATGTGGACTTCCTGTCCTTGGGGCATCCTGCATAATCTGCATCAGCACATGCCGTGATAGAGATTTCCTTTCCTTTCTTAAATAGCAAGCCTGCACCTGGAGATGATTTTAAATATCTCAGAATCATGTGTATTGCATCCATATGGGCCTGACGTGGTTGCTCCATGAACTGGCTCACACGACTCACTGCAAATGATATATCAGGTCTAGTGATCGTGACATACAATAGTTTGCCTACCAGTTCCCTGTACCTTCTCTTGTCCACCTCTTCTGTGTCATCATCATAGAGCTTCATGCTAGGATCCATTGGTGTCGTAGCAGGTCGACACCCTAGCATACCTGTCTCAGTCAATAGATCTGTAACATACTTCCTCTGTGACATTACTAATCCATATGGATTTCTAGCAAACTCCAGCCCCAGAAAATATCGAAGGACTCCCAAGTCCTTGGTGACAAACTCGGTCCCCAGCTTTTCTTTTGCCTGTTTAATGCCCTGCTCATTATCACTTGTAATCAAGATATCATCAACATAAACCATGATTACGATGATACCTCTAGCCGACTTCTGTACAAACAAGGAATGATCAGCATTGGAGTGTTTATATCCTTGTTTCTCAAAGAGATCTGACAGCTTTTGAAACCATGCTTTGGGGCTCTGCTTAAGGCCATAGATGGCCTTATGTAATCTGCATACCTTAGAACACTCCCCCTCAACAGCAAAACCAGGTGGCTGTTGCATATAGACTTCCTCCTGCAAGTCGCCATACAGAAATGCATTCTTCACGTCTAGTTGATAAAGTGGCCAGTCTCTAGCAACTGCAACTGATAACAGGATCCATAGAGTGGAATGACGCGCCACGGGGGAAAATGTGTCAAGGTAATCTACCCCATATGTCTGTGTGAAGCCACATGCAACCAGGCGTGCCTTGTACCTGTCAATGGAACCATCTGCATTGTGCTTCACTGTAAACACCCATTTGCAACTCACCGGACTGACATATGGAGGTATAGGAACCAAACTCCAGGTTCCTCTGGATTGAAGTGCCGCCATTTCTTCCTCCATTGCTAGCCGCCATCTAGCATCCTGCAAAGCGTCATGATGATTCCGTGGAATGTCTGTAGCTGAAAGTGCCAATGCAAACGTCCTGAAGTCTCCAGATAGCCTCTCAAAGGACACGGCTGCTGATAATGGATATTTGGCACAGCTTCTCTTCGGCTTGCGTAGAGCAATTGGAACATCCAAATCATCTGTATGCTCACTATGTTCCTGTAATACATCCTGCTGAGAAATGTCGTCAGATCCATCAACATTAATATTTTCATTACATACCATAGGCGAGCTAGTTGACGGGTCAGAACCATGAGCTGGAGGAGGCCTGCGGGTGTAATGGAATGGTAGTGGAGATACCAGCGGTGGCGGTGGTGGTGGCGGTGGTGGTGGCGTTGTTGGTGGCTGTGGTGTTGTTTGTGGCAATGTTGGTGGTGGCGCCATTAATACGGCATCAGGAGATATAGGTGGTGGCTGCATGTCTCCAGATGCTGAAAAATACACAACGGATTCAAAAAATGTAACATCTGCACTGATCATATACCGCCGACGCACAGGATCAAAACACTTGTACCCCTTTTGAGTTCTGGAGTACCCCACAAAGACACACTTGACAGCCCTAGGAGAGAGCTTGTCAGTACCAGGCGACAACTGATGGACGAATGCGACTGACCCAAACACACGAGGAGTAAGAGCGAACAAATCCTTGTCTGGATAAATGAGTGAAAAAGGAATCTGTTCATTCAAGACCGATGAGGGCATACGGTTGATTAGGTAACATGCAGTAAGAACTGCATCACCCCAGTAGGAGTAGGGAGCATTACTCTGTATAAGAAGGGATCTTGTGACATCAAGGAGGTGACGGTGTTTTCTTTCAGCAATCCCATTCTGTTGGGATGTATGCGCGCAAGAGGTTTGGTGAATAATCCCTTTTGAGGAGTAGTAATTGGCCAAAGTGTGGGTGCATAACTCTAAAGCATTATCACTTCTTACAAGTTTGACAGATGTGGAGAAAACATTCTGAATTTCATTTAGAAAATGGATAATAATATTTCCTGCTTCAGATTTATTTTTCATAAGAAACACCCATGAAACTCTCGAGAAATCATCCACAAATACAATATAAAACATGTGTCCCTGATGATCAGGAACACGACTCGGACCCTAGACATCTATATGAAACAACTCAAATTTGGAGTTACTACTCCGACCTGGACGACTGGGAAAGGACGACCTGTGATGCTTTCCCAACTGACATGCCTCACACTGGATAGGTGTGTGAGAGAGACCATAGGGTAGAACACGACACAACTTCTGAAGCGGTAAATGACCAAAACGCAGATGCCACAGGAGAGGAGATACTTGTCCAGCAGGAGAAGATGTGGTGCCGGCAAATGGGGTCTGGTTCAGACGGTAAAGGCCTCCTTGCTCATAGCCATGACCAATCACGTTGTCCGTACGGATGTCCTGAAAAATCAAAGACGATGGATCAAAAATAGCTCGACAATGGAGATCCTTCGTAATCTGACTAATTGACAACAGATTTATAGAAAAATGCGGTGCATGTAGGACATTCTTAAGCTGCATAGAAGATGTCAATCTAATCTCCCCCTGACCCGTGATAGGGGAATGCGTGCCATTGGCAATCACTACTGTCCGTCCTGGAGGGATCTGAGTGTATCCTGAAAGAAGACTCTGGTCGCCACATAGATGATGTGTAGCGCCCGAGTCCATGATCCATGGCAATGTATCAAATCTACTACTCTGGAGTGCAAGTGTACTACCTGAAGTACTAGTAGATGCAGAGGCAGAAGCAGCAGTATCAGTATGACTCTCTGCAGTCGGTGCTGGACCAGATGGTGGGATGATGCCCCTGAGGCGGGCAACTAGATCATCAAACCGTTGATCCAAGGTAGCAGCAGATGGGGGCTCTATCTGCTCAGCGGCTCGTGCAGATGCAGGGAATCCGTGCTTCGAATAGCATGTGTCTTCGTTATGGCCGACTCGGTGACAATATGCGCATGTTGGCCTAGTACGGCCACCTCTTCCACGAGGTCCACGTCCCCGTCCCTGTTGATGAAATCCGCGGCCTCTGCTTGCCGCCATAGCTGAGGAATTCTGACTCGCAGCTGCTGAAGGCACTGTGATCCTACTCAATCTGTGAAAGGCTTCCTCCATGGGAGGAATAGTCGAGTCAGCCAAAATCTGAGACCGTGCTGCCTCATACTCTGGATCGAGTGCAGCAAGAAACACACCCACCATCATCGCATTCCTGTATGTCTTCTGTTGTTCTGGCGTGGCGGTAAGAGGCATGAAGCTATAGAGCTTCTCGAACATCCCTCTCAGTGATGTGTAGAGAGAATGTAAAGGACGGCCATTCTGCTTTATTGTGAATATATCATGTTGCAATTGCAGGATCTTCGTTTCGTTCTTTGCCTGAGAATATGTTGCCGCCAGGATATCCCACATGTCTTTGGCTGTGGGTTGATGTAGAATGTCATTGGCAATTTCAATAGCCAATGTGCCAGATAGCCAGACCTTGGCATATGCATCGTCTGCCTCCCATGAGGCATGGACTCCAGTCTTCTCTGCAGGCTCAGGTTCGGTAAGAATATGCTTCTTTCCTGTAGACTTCATCATACTCATGAACTGCATTGCCCACAGTTCATAGTTCGTACCATCCATCTTGACAATGGGCGCTGGACCACGAAATGCGCCCATAGACGGGATATCTGCCTTGCTTTCTGACATACTGGAGACGGAAGACTGGAGCGATTGACAGAGGATAATCTTTGTCTACAATGACATAGACGGGATTAGTTGCATGTGTAGACGTCAAGCAACTATCCCCATGAATATGTGCGCGCTACGGTGTTGACGCACACAAACTATGGGCTGGCGCACAGAGATCACGCGCGGTGGTGCACAGTCAGCGCGTAGTAGTGCGCAGGAGTGCGTGCAGGGGTGCGCGCTGGAGTGCGCGCAGATCAGGAACTCACGCGCGGTGGTGCACAGTCAGTGCGTAGGAGTGCGCAGGAGTGCGCGCAGGGGTGCGCGCAGGAGTACGCGCTGGAGTGCGCGCTGGAGTGTGCTGGAATGCGCGCTGGAGTGCGCTGGAGTGCGCGCAGATCAGCGCAGATGCGATGCGCGCAGATGCGCCAGGCCACGCGATGCGCAGATGCGGGAAGCCCTAGGCTATGCGCAGGTGCGCCAGGCGATGCCTAGGGCTAGAGCACCGCTGATCGGAGAAGAAGGCCGCCGCAGATCGGTTGAAGTGGGCGGCGCCGAGTAGAGAGAGAGAGAGAAGAGAAGAGGCCGGCGGGTGGGGTGGATTAGGGTTAGGGTTTCGAGAACTCCGGTCTAGGACCGTCGCTCTGATACCATGTTGGGAAAAACCAAAAACATAGTCTATTCCATAAGCCCTAGGCTCTCTTATATAGGAGAGTAGCCTATGGGTAAATTACATAAAGAGAACAACCGAAAAAGTAAATAACGAAGAGGTACAGTCAATATGCGTCAACAGGAAGGGATTGCAAAAGTCCAGGTGGCCTCTTATACTCAGCCTTAATTTGCTGACATGTCAGGCATTTTGCCACAAACTTGGCCACATCCCTTCTCATTTGCTTCCACCAAAAATTCTTTTTCAAATCCTTATACATCTTTGTGCCACCAGGATGTATCGACAAACGTGAACTATGTGCCTCACGCATGATCTCTTCCCTCAATTGTACATCTGCTGAAACACACAATCGATTCCCATTTCGTAGCAAACCATCTTGATAAGAAAAGCCAACTAAGGTTCCTGCGATAGCCTTCTCCTTGAGTCTCTGCATACTCAGGTCTTCATGTTGTCCTTGGATGATTCGCTCAACTAACTCTGGACGAGAAGGGGATGGAACTATGACAGTCTCTCGACTACTCTAAAATGGATGCCAATCACTGAAAGATGCAAGAAGATCCCATGCTTTAAGCTGAGGACGAGATTCACTTGAATGAGGCCTACGACTAAGGGCATCAGCAACCACATTCGCCTTACCAGGATGATAAGAGATGGTGCACTCGTAATCCTTTAAAAGCTCCAGCCATCTCCTTTGCCTCATATTGAGCTCCTTCTGATCAAAAAGATGCTTGAGACGCTTGTGATCTGTGAAGATTTCAAAAGCAACACCATAAAGATAATGTCTCCACATTTTAAGAGCAAAGACAACTGCTGCCAGTTCCATATCATGGGTTGGGTAATTCTTCTCATGTGGCTTCAACTGTCTAGATCCATATGCAACAACCTTACCATGTTGCATCAAAACCGCACCCAGACCCTCCTTTGATGCATCAGTGTAAACTGTGAATCCGTCTGGGCCCGACGGAATTGTCAAGATGGGAGATGTAGTGAGCCTTTCCTTCAATGTCTGGAAGCTATTCTCACATTCTTCTGACCAAGCATATGTCATCTCCTTCCTGGTCAGCTGGGTGAGGGGAAGGGTAATCTGAGAAAATCCCTTCACAAACCGTCTGTAGTAACCGACTAAGCCAAGAAAGCTTCGGATCTCAGTTACGTTCTTCGGTCGTTCCCAATTAAGGACAACTTCGATTTTTGCAAGATCCACTGATACTCCTGCACCTGAGATAACATGGCCTAAGAATGATACTTCTTGAAGCCAAAACTCACACTTACTAAACTTCGCGTATAGTTTGTGTCTCCGTAAGGTCTCCAACACTGTCTGTAAGTGAGTGCGATGTTCCTTCTCATCTCGAGAGTATATGAGGACATCGTCAATGAAAACCACAACAAAGCTGTCGAGGAAAGGCTGAAACACCCGATTCATCATGTCTATGAATGCTGCTGGGGCATTTGTCAAGCCAAAGGGCATCACCAAGAACTCATAGTGACCATATCTGAATCTGACGGCAGACTTTGGTATATCCACATCCCGAATACGTAGTTGGTGATAACCAGACCGTAGATCAATCTTCGAGAAGATGGATGACCCTTGTAGCTGATCAAAGAGATCGTCAATGCGTGGCAAAGGGTAACGATTCTTGATTGTTACTTTATTCAATTGCCAATAATCTATACACATGTGCATAGATCCATCCTTCTTCTTAATAAAAAGGACAGGCGCTCCCCATGGAGATGTACTAGGGCGTATGAAACCCTTCTCCAGCAGTTCTTGTAACTGCACCTTGAGTTCTTTCAGCTCAGCTGGTGCCATCCTGTATGGTGTCATGGATACTGGTTGAGTTCCTGGAATGATAGAAATCTCAAACTCCACCTCACGAGGTGGGGGAAGCCCAGGCAAGTCTGCAGGAAATACATCCGGAAAGTTCTTTACTATTTCAACATCCTCTATTCCTTCCATAGGGGTTTGATTCCCAATAATATGAGTAATAAATCCTTCACACCCTTGAGATAGCAGGCGATGAGCTTGCAATGCTGATATGCAGGTTAGGCCTCTTGACGAGGTGCTTCCATCAAATACAAATTCTTGTAGCTCAGGTATCCTGAAGATAATCTGTTTCTGAAAACAGTCTAGACATGCATGGTGATTCTCTAACCAATCCATGCCAAGAATAACATCAAAATCCTCCATCTGAATAAGCAGCAAGTAGGCCTCGAGCATATAACCTCCAATATAGACCGGATAATTTGGAAACACCCGATGGACAACAAACACCTGACCTCCAGGTCCCATAATAAGATAAGGGTCTGAAACTATGGTAGGCTCTCGGCCTATGGTATCCGCAAAACTCCATGACACGAAGGAATGAGATGCGCCCGAATCAAAAAGAGCATGAGCTGTAAAGTCGCCTACTGAAATCATACCTCGTACTACTGATCCCGAAGCATGTGCTTGCCCATCGGTGATGGCATGGAGTTGTCCTTCTCTTCGTGGCCCACTGGAACCTGTCGTGCCTCGAGTCTGGTTGGGATGTCCCCTGCCACCACGAGAGGTAGAACCACGTCCCTGGTGCTGCGGACGTCCCCCTCGTACAGTACCTCGCATCTGTGAAGCTCCCAACGGACAGTTAGACCTGATGTGCCCCTCTTGGTTGCATCGGTAGCAAACACGTGCATCGGTTATGCTGTTCACCATTGAATGTGCTGGTCGTGATGGCTCGGAAAGCGCTTGCCCCAAGGTAGGAGCTCCTCCATGTGCGGACCTGGTAGACATGCCATGCCGGTAGGGGTGGATACGTTGTCCTCTTCGTGATGTCGAACGATCATTACGAGCAGTCTTCCCATAATAGCTCGATCCTCCTTGCCTGGTTTGTACTGACCTGCCTTCACGCAAGTCCTCCACTCGTGATGCAGCATCAACCACTTCCTTCATAGTAACCAATCTAAGGGGTACTAGTCTCTCGCGAATTTCCTTACGGAGACCTCGAAAGAACTTGAATGCTTTGTCAGCCTCAGTCGGCACAATGCTAGCAGCATATTTCAGCAACTCCGTGAACCTGTTTAGATAAGCAGTCACAGTCTTGTTCCCGTGCTCGAGTAGTGTGAACTCCACGCGGCGCTGCTCTAGCCAGTATTCCGGATAGAAATGCTCCCGGAATGCCTCAGTAAATTTCTCCCAAGTAATTGGCATTGCAATCTGCGGCTCCATAGAACTCCACCATTCCTCAGCATAGCCAGCTAAGGAGTAAGTGGCAAGGGTAACCTTCTCCTCCTCGGGTACATGTAACGTACGAAAGACCTTTTCTACACGCGTCAGCCACCTCTCTGCCACATCTAGGCTTGTATTGCCCAGAAACTCTGGAACCTTCTCCTTGCGATATTTTGAAAATATATCCTCTTGTCGCGATGGCAGCAGCGAGGGGGGGGGGGAGGAGGAGGTGGCGCGGTGGTGGATCACCGTCTCCCCCACCCATTCCAGACCCACCTTCGGACGCAGATCTCGACAATCGCTCCTCGAGCATAAGCTGTCTCTGCTGCACATCCTGCAGCATTGCCATCATCGCAGCCAATTGTTGCGCAGTCTGATCCCTACGAGGCGGCATGATCTGTAGGTGTAGAAATAAAAAGGGAATTGCAATTAGATCGAAGAGTAGAGGTCACTAGCCAACCTTGATCAATTTTTTTTTACAGTAGGCAGAAGACTACTTATGTAATGTACGATGGTATTTCTCCTACCATACAGTTGCCTATGACTGATGGGGTAATTAGGCTCTCATACCAAATGAAGCGCCCCGCCTTGATGGGGGCACCTCTCAACACCCATTCTCAATATTACCCAACAACAATCATAAACAACCTGCATGATATACCATTCATACAAAATAAGGACACAGGAAAGAAAATCTAAGTTTTCATTGATCACCCCAACGTCAACATAAGAATGAACATAAAATATCAGATGTCTCTGCATTACATCATAATTAGACGAAACAAAGGGAGATAAAACAACTATAGAACTAAGCCTCAACCTCAACAATGTCCTACAGATGCACCACCAAAAATGCGAGCCTCCGTCTCCTGTTCGACACTTCCTGTTGGATTTCCAAATAATGTAACTCATGAGTCAACTGACTCAGTAAGGATAAAACAATTAAAATGAAAAGGATATAGGTAGGTAATGCAAATGCGGTATCTGAACAAGTTTAATGGAAATGAATATAAAAGGACATCTAGTAATAAACAATCAGATATAATTTAGGCCTTTAACTTTTCCGTAACCAAAATCAATTCCTTGACATATCTTAATCCATGATTTCATTTACTTATCCCAGACTCGCCCGTCAAAGGAGAAAGATTACACTAGAAATGAAGCCTGCAACACTTCATTTAAAGTGCAACCCAAAACCTGTGCGCAAACGCGATCCTTCAGTCAGTCTAGTTAGTACTACTCTGACACTCGAGATAGGGCATACAAGCCCAGTAAGTCATAACTATTATTAATCGAGTCTGCCGGAGGAGTCTCGCTCGCTCCAAAATAAGTACAACAGTAAGGATTCACATGGTGCAATGCACGCGTGCATCCACCTCAATTCCACCAGAGTACATACCACCACCCCACTCTGTGATGCCCCTCGAGTGGGGATGACTCACTGTCGGCTCAGCCGGACTACAAGGGGGTGCACTCACCTTGTAGTATTCATCTTTTAATGTACCACATGTGTATATATAACTTACTCGAAAAGGAATATATCACTATATATAACAACCCCTTTTCCGGCCATACATCAAACTCTTGGATCGTACCACTGTCTGTTAATATGTTATATCTACTTTATGTTATATCGTAAACATCTACCACTCTTTAATCCCTTTTTGTGCGGATGCCTTGGTTCCACCTGGTTGATTAAAAACTCAATAGCATGTAACCCTACACACGTCACCAGTGTATATGACAGATAAAAGGTGATGATCATCTGTAAGTCAACATTTACACTTTCCAAAAGTCACATCAATTTATACACGTGTATGCTTAAGAACCGTAACTATTTGACATTAAAAACAAGGTAATGCAATAACCATGATTTATTAATGTTTTGGACCTGGAATCATAATAATGTTTTGATTATAACTCATGTACTTGATTAGAAATCTCCAAGCATGTCATAACCATTGTTTTTAAACTAATTCCGCTTATCAATTTCCTTTGACGAACTAAAATTCGTTAAGGTTGTTTCATCAAACTCATAGCAGAAAACAAGGAAAATTGGTTAGACACCAAACCTCTCAACCCCCATGTCAGACTACTAGTTATCAACGGACCTAATATCCTCAATTCAAGATCCACATAAACGAAAGCAACCAATAAGGTCCATAACATATTTATCTCACGCAAGAACAACCATGGACTTGGGACAAATTCTCTCTCTATTTTTTTAAACAAAACCTAACACAATTCGAGTCATTTTATCACGAGACAACAACAATCCTCACAATACCATGTAGGTTTACGTCATGTAGATGCATATTGCTAAAGACATCTTGTATGCTTGGAAGTCTAATATATAACGAGTAAAACTAGGATCATTCGGAATTATATAACCACATTTCTAAAGGCATCACTGAACACAAGTTCAATTTAGTTTGGATCAACACAAAATATTATGTCACTACGGAATTTATGCAGAATCACCATGTTCAAAAGAAAACATTTAGCCAAAACACAATTAAGGTTCGTTGACAAGTCAAAACGTGTTACTTCTTACGTCCTTATCATAAATCCAAGCCAACGTGCATCCAACAAATAACATCCATATATCTCGGTAGCGATCAAGTCACGTCAGATCTTAATACCAGGTCAACTTAGTTGCAATCGGCGTACCTCCCCTCCCTTTTTTTTATAACAAGGAAGCAATTTTACAAGGAAGATCTTGATGTACCAACAGCAAAAGGGTGATCCATGGGGTAGGATCAAGACCAAACAATCAAACCCAAAAACCACTACCTCTAATCGCGAGATACGCGAAAATCAAAGGTAGAAAGTCAAGATCCGTTACCTATACTCATGCACATCTTTGATCCACGTGCTCGATCGCACGATCACGAATCCGATAAGAGGATTGCCTTTCCCTTACGATGGCCCTCCTCGTCTTCTTCTTGTCTCGAAGCTACTTGGCTTTGAGAGCTTTTGATAATGGTGGTGGCAGCGTTCTCTCCTTGATACTCTGAAGAAGGAGAGGGAGAATGGATAAGGGAATGACTTGTGGAGGAAGAAAATGATGGATTAGGGTTTGGAAAGAAGTGGGAATGAGGGGAGATGAGGGATGTGGGTCTTTATATAGGTTAGAACTAAAACCCTAGTTTTAGGATCCCTAAAATAGCCTAAATTCGTAATTAACTTATTTAATCTCGTAACCATTAATCCCCTCAATATCCATGACCCCTCTTCACCAAAACAGGCATATCTCCCACATCCGGACTCGGAATTATGCATTTTTGGGCTCGTTGGAAAGCTTGCGACGAGACGCTTCTTTTGAGTATAATATTGAATAGGTTTTAAAACTTCAGAAAAAACCGAAAATTACGGGGTGTTACAAAGTTCCTCGAAACGATTGTCTGTAGTAGATGCCAATTGGGGCTGAGAATGCTCTGCTACACGTGCCGATGCTGGGAACCCATGCTTAGAGTAGCATGTCTCCCCGAGTAGCCTGTACGGTGACAGTACAAACAAGGCTGAAAGTGACCACCCCTACCCTGGGGTCTACGTCCACGACCACGGCCAGAAGAGTGACAACCTCTCCCACGCGACACTGCCATCGCTGATGGGGGGTGGAGTAGATGAGTTGGAAGAAACTGATATGCGACTGAGTCTCCTGTAAACATCCTCCATCGGAGGAATAACTGCATCAGCCAAAATCTGAGAGCGGGCGGCCTCATACTCAGGATCCAGGGCTGAAAGTAGAACACCCACCATGGTGGCATTCCTGAATGTCTTCTGCTGTTCAGGAGTCGCTGTGAGAGGTATGGTGTTGTACAACTTCTCAAACATCCCCCTCAAGGATGTGTACAAGGAGTGAAGAGGTCTGCCATTCTGCTTCATCGTGAATATATCATGCTGAAGTTGTAACATCTTGGTCTCATTTCGCACATGAGAATATGTAGCAGTCAGAATATCCCGCATCGCCTTGGGTTGATGGAGGACATCATTGGCAATCTCCATCGACAGTGTTCCTGAGAACCAGACCTTTGCATATGAGTCATCAGCCTCCCACGAGGCATATATCCCTGTCTTCTCTGCTGGCTCATCCTCGGTAAGAATGTGCTTCTTACCGTTCGACTTCATGAGACTCATGAACTGCATCGCCCAGAGCTCATAATTCAACCTGTCCATCTTGACTATTGGCGCGGGACTTTTGAACGCGCCTATGGATGGCATATCAACTTTTGATTCTGACATATTACCGCCGGAGAAGAACTAGGGTATGTAGACGATGTGATATATGTCTACACAAACTTCATAGGATTCAAGTGCGTATGTAGACTTTACGCACTCAAATCCATATATCTGGAGGAGGAGACGCTACGATCAAGATAGCAAGAATCCGGCTAGGGCACGCCGGAAGATGAAGACGAGGCGGCGGGCTAGGGCATTACGGCGACACTTGGAGTGGACCCCGGGGGGATGGGCGGCGTTAGGATGGACCCGGGGGGGGGGGGTCCGGCGGCAACGGGGGGGACCCGGGAGGGGGTCTGGCGACGTCGGGAGGAACCTAGAGGGGGTCAAGCGGCGACGGGAGGGACCCGAGGGGGGGGGGGGTCGGGCGGCGACAGGAGGGACCCGAGAAGGGTCGGGCGGTGACGGGAGAGGGGGGGCGGTGGAAGAAGAAGAGGGGGGGGGGGAAGCCCTAGGGCTCTGATAC
Organism: Ottelia alismoides; assembly: GCA_037367405.1. Lineage (NCBI taxonomy): Eukaryota > Viridiplantae > Streptophyta > Magnoliopsida > Alismatales > Hydrocharitaceae > Ottelia > Ottelia alismoides. The sequence continues at coordinate 135,418 of JAZKJV010006786.1, read as the reverse complement.
CATGTTGTGAGAAATGAGTAATCTATTATTCAAGGGAACCCTAGGCTCTCTTATATAGGGAGAGACCTCAAGGGTAAAATACAAAGTAGTCCAGAGAAAAATATAAATGACGAACGGGTACATAGCATATAATAATATCTATCTCTACAACATTAAAAGCGATTCTTCAGGTTATTGGGCATGAGTTGACGAACAACAAGTACGGGGCCTTCCATGAGCCACACTCGGGCTAGCTCTCGGTCTAGGCGGGATGGGCCGAAACAAGCCTAAGCTCGGCCCAAAAAATTTTAGATCTATAAATTTGGCCCAAGCCCGTCCCAATATTCATCTGAGCTTGGACTAGGCCGGGTTTTTTGGGATGGGGTTTGTTTGGTTTCGTTTCATCTAGTTCGAAAAGAGAAATTTCGGAGAATTCTAATGGAGTTTCGTTGAAATTATCAAAAATCTTGAAAATGACTCTAAACTTGATTTTTTTTTCCAAAAATTGAGATTTTAACTCTGTTCATGAAAGCGGTCCGTGCAGCCGCATATGCGGCCGCATGTACCTAAGCATTATCCTCAGCGCACCGATTATCTGAAGCCCCGCTTTATGCGTCACTTGTGCACATATGGCACGCATATGCAGGCTTTGCAGGCGCATATGCGCTCCGTGCGCCCCCGTAAGATTCAATTGGGTAATCGAATCCGGATCTTAAGATCCAGATCTTGTATTATTTTGATTCTATATATTAAATTAGATTATGTAATACTATCTTTGATGATTTTGATATTTATTTGTACTATTTTGAGCTCTACATGAAAATCATTTTTCTTAGATCTTTTGTTGGACCACCTTTATTCATAAATTCAATTTAGTTGTAGTCACTTTTGTAGATATAACAACAACAAAGCCTTTTCCCACAATTAAGTAGGGTCGGCTACATGGATTCTTCGCCTCCATTCAGATCTATCTTGGGTCAATCTCGGACTTATATCCAAAAAACTAAGATCCCTTCGTATAGTCTCTTTCCAACACTTCTTGGGCCGTCCTCGCCCTCTCTTAGCCGGCTCAACATCCCAACACTCGCATCTCCTAACCGGTGCATCAGTTGACCTTCTTTGCAAATGACCAAACCATCTTAAGCGGTTTTCTCGCATCTTATCCTCGATTGGAGCTACACCAACTTTCTTTCTGATTGCATCATTCCGAATCCGATCTTTACGTGTATGTCCACACATCCATCTCAGCATTTTCATTTCTGCTACAGCCATTCTCTGCACATGTCTATGGTTCACAGGCCAACATTCAGAACCATAAAGCATAGCAGGTCTCACGGCTACTTTGTAAAACTTTCCTTTAATTTTTAAAGGAATTTTCTTATCACAGAGAACAGCGGAGGCTCCTCTCCACTTCAGCCAGCCTGTATTTATTCTATTAGTAACATCTCCATCAATTTCCCCATCATGTTGCAAAATAGATCCCAGATATCTAAAAGAATCTCTCTTCTGAATGTTATCGTCACCAATCTTCACCTCGATTCCTTCACCATTGCTTCCATCAAAGGTACATTCCATATATTCCGTCTAAGCCCTACTTATACGAAAACCTTTAGCCTCCAATGCATGTCTCCAAACCTCAAGCTTCTCATTTACTCCATCTCTAGTCTCGTCAATCAACACAATATCATCAGCAAATAACATACACCAAAGTAACTCATCCTGAATGTGACTTGTCAACTCGTCCATAATCAAAGTAAAAAGAAATGGACTCAAAGCTGAACCTTGATGTAAACCAATGTTGACATCAAAATAGTCAGTCTTCCCCGTCGGGGTCCTTACACAAGATAAAGCCCTATCATACATATCCTTTATGAGATTAATCTATAGGACAGGTACTTGTCTCTTCTCCAAAACTCTCCACAGTATCTCTCATGGGACAGAATCATAAGCCTTCTCCTAATCAATAAAGATCATATGGAGATTCTTCCTTTTAGATCTATATATCTCCATTGTTCTCCTCAGCAAATGGATGGCTTCAATAGTTGAGCGACCTGGCATGAATCCGAATTGGTTTTCTTTTACTTGGGAAACTTGCCTCAACCTTCTTTCGATCACACGTTCCCAAATTTTCATAGTGTGACTCATCAGGTTGATACCTCTGTAATTTAAACAATTTTGAATGTCTCCTTTGTTCTTATAAAGAGGCACCACGATACTCCTCCTCCAATCTTCAGGCATTTTCTTGCTTCGCCAAATAACATTGAATAGATTCGTAAGCCAAGTCAAACCACGCTCACCTAAAACTTTCCATACTTCTACAGGGATGTCATCCGGTCCAACACCTTTCCCAGGTCTCATAACCTTCAAAGCCTCCTCTACTTCTTTTCTTTGTATTCGTCTATAGCATGCACGATTCAAGTAACTTTCAATACTAGCTAGATCACCCAAAGTGATCTCTCTATTTCCTTCTCCAATGAAAAGTTTATGGAAGTACTGCTCCCATCTAGTCTCTATATCCTTTTGAGTAACAAGCACGTGACCTTCCTCATCCTTAATGCATCTCACTTGAGAAAGGTCTTTGGTCTTTCTTTCTCTTGCTTTGGCCAACCTGAATATATCTTTCTGGCCCTCCTTAGAGTTGAGATTTTTATACAAAACCTCATAAGCTTTTGACTTAGCTTCGCTTACAGCCTTCTTTGCTTCCTTCTTCGCTATTTTATAGTCTGTGACAGTTTCATCTGTTCTATCCTTAGACATAGCTTTAAAGCAAGCTCTTTTAATTTTTAGCTTCTCTTGCACTCCTTCACTCCACCACCAAGCCTCCTTTTGACCCGGAGCTCCTCCGTTTGACTCGCCTAGCATTTCTTTGGCTACCTTTCGGATACAAGATGCTACTGCCTCCCACATCTCGTTTGCACTACCGCTACAATCCCAAGATAAGTCGTCTAAAACCTTCTCCCTGAAGCTTGATTGCTTCAGCAGAAGATTCCATCACCTAGTTCTAGTGATCTTATGAACCTTCCTTTTCTTTACCAGCCCTTTTATTTGTAAATCCAAGACTAACAAGCGATGTTGGGTTGTCAAACTCTCTCCAGGGATTACTTTGCAATCTTTGCAACACAACCGATCTCTTCTTCTCAACACAAAGTAATCTATCTGTGTTCTAGTTGAGCCACTCTTATAAGTAATTAAATGCTCCTCCCTCTTCTTGAAAAGAGTGTTTGCTATGAAAAGATCATATGCAGTTACAAAATCCAGAATGACTTTTCCCTCTTCGTTTCTATCCCCAAAACCATGTCCTCCATGCACACTTGCATACCCTGAAACATCTTTTCCCACATGTCCATTAAGATCTCCACCTATGCAAACCATCTCTCTTTGTGGGATTCCTTGTAAAATCTTATCCAGATCCTCCCAAAAAGCTTGTTTAGTCCTTTCATCTAAACCAATTTGTGGTGTATAAACTGAGATGATATTCAGAATTTCTTCTTCAAGCACCAACTTTAGCAAAATAATCCGATCCCCAAATCTTTGCACCTCAACCACACAATCCTTCAAATCTTTATGAACAACCACTCCAACACCGTTTCTGCCCTTATCTTTACCTGAATACCAAAGTTTAAAGCATGTCTTCTCGATCTCCCTTGCTTTCTCTCCAACCCATTTAGTCTCTTGAAGACATAATATATGAATCTTCCTTCTTTCCATTGTATCCACTATTTCCATCAATTTTCCAGTTAAAGTACCGATATTCCAACTACCAATCCGTAACTTCCTATGCAATCTCTTTTGAACTAACTTCTTTACTCGCATGCGTCCATTATGCGAGAACCCTTGAAAATTTTGGACTGCATCCGGGCGGTGATGCAGCGGAACTAGCTTATTTACCCGCATGCGTTCCTCATACGAGAACCCTTGAAAATTTTGAACTACATCTAGGCTGCGATGTAGCGGCCCTTGCCAATTTTTCATTGCATTCGGGCGATGCAACGCGTCGCAAGTAGGGAACGCCCCAACGAAATCTGTATGTTTGCTTAAATCCATGTTTAAAAGATCCGAACGGTTTCGAGATAAATTCATAAATAGTGTTCTTAGAAGAATTTTAAGAACACTATTTACGAATTTATCTCTCCTGCGCTGGCTGTCGGCTACCTAACGCGCAACCCTCCTCATTTACCCGGGCTTGGGACCGGCCATGGCTGACTTTTGTAGATATTTATTTATCTATAAATAAAAAAAGAAAACCGCATAGAACCACATATACCCCGCATACCGCTTAATCGCTATTCAGTGACCTGTCTGAACGCATACGCATGCCGCTTTCCTGAACCTTGGATTTTAATATTTCTAAGTCGATAAATAAAATAGAAGTTTACACCTATTTGTAAAATAGAAGTGTAAATATAAGTTTTGAAGTAGTACTATCGCCATAATCATCATGCATGTTGATATGTAGAGCTATGTGTTGTCTAGAGTAAGAACTGTATGCTAAACTGGAAGCAAAAGCCATGATAATCACCTCTTCAGTAAGAATGAGGTGATACATTTAATAACTACTAATCAAATATATATATATACACAAAATAAAGAAAGAATTAAAAATATAAAACTCTTCAATTAAAACTTGAATTTAACTCTTAAATCTCATACCTAATTGATTTGATTTGGATTTAGATTTAAAATTTAAAAATTAACTAAGAAAACTTCTTCAAAACAATGTAAAACACTATAACAACTCAAAGAGAATTTCTGTGGAATTTTGTTAAAGATTGAGGCCATGGGCTCAGCCCAATGCTTATCCCTACCTCGAGTAAAGTCGATGTAGAAGAAGTCTAGCACAGAGTGGTATTCGCACAATAGAATGTGCAGAAGAAGTCGAAGCTCGATGAAGACAACTGATAGCAGTAGTAGTATGAGCGCTGATATGTCATGTCATGGATGGGCAATAGAAGTCTGAGACAATCCCAGGTAGAGAAGTTGATGTTGATGTCAGGGATAGACACCCGGCGATCAAAGATAGGCACCCGATGCAGTGGTCATCCTTCTGATGTCGAGATAGACACCTGACAATCGGGGATAGACACCCGATGCAGAGCAATCGGGGATAAACACTCGGTGCTTTTGTTGAGGAGCTACGAGTAGATGATGATAGACTTGATAAAAATCTTGTAGACACATTTCAGAAAGAAGAATGTGCCCTCTCTTACTCCCTCTTTCTCACATACTTGATAGAATACGATGATCAAGTTGGGAGAATCAACGTGCATTTTTTTCTCTTTCTTTTTTGTGCTCCTTTTTCTGCATAAATCATTCCTTTTTTTGTAACTGTCCCTTTTTCCGCTATTCTCTTCCCTTTTTTAAATCAGGCTTTTTTTTTGTTTGTTGGGCCTTCATATATTTTAACTCATAGCCCACTTGGGCCCAAACTTCTTCCTCTCTTTTTTGTAGCAGCCTAGCCCAATATAGGCTAAACTTTCTTCTTCTTCCCACTTTTTTATAACTGCAGCCCGATATGGGCCCAAACAAAACTCTCAATATTTTTTTAATAGAGAAGAACCCCTTCCTCTTTTAATATCTACAACACGTGCCCCACCAAGAATCTAACGAGTTGAACCCTCCTTCGGCATCAACTCTAGTGCCATCGCCGTCGCCTCTTCTTCTGCATCTCGCGAGGTAGGAAAGAGGCGAGGACTAGAGATGGGAACCTTGTGTACCTGAGCTGACAGTGAGCGTGAAGGAGGTGTGTTGGCAAGAGGTGCTTTTGCTGGTGCAACGGGATGTGCTTCTGGAGGACACGACACCCAAGCATCTATGGAGCGTGGAGAAGCCGATTATCTACGCCGCCATCAGGACTCGATCGATGGAGAGCTATAAAACCAGAGTTGCGCTAGTAGGGTTCAATGAGGCGGCGATGAACTGCTGGAAATGGGAACCGAGTGGTGGAACACATGGACTATGTTTCGCTGCCATCGACCATTTGTTGTCATGTTGGAGTGAAAGGGGTTGTCGTCATGGTTGTAGTGGTGCCTGGAGGACTTGCGTAAATGATCCTGCATTCCAGAATAACTGTGATGGCACAAGATCGCATGAATAGAGTTCCAGGTACGTGAGCCATTCTTCTCCGAGATTCAGGGTTCAACGATGAACCCATAGCAAGATGCTTGACTGACGACGATCTTCAGAACCAGGAATAAAATGCTTGCAAGGTGAACATGATTAGGGTTTCGTGAAGACCTAGAACTCTCAAACAAATCAGCAACAAATCACAAAAAAAAATCGAACCCGATAAATAACCTCAAGAACGACTTGTTCTAAAACCAAGTTGCAAATATTGATGTTGAAATGTGAAAGCAAAAAATTAGAACAAGAAATATCCTAGGATTTACGTGAAATCCTACTCATGGAAGGGCGTATCGATATCGATGTCGTTTCGGTCCGCCCGGAAATGGATATATCGGGATATATCGACGATATATCGACGATATCGGTGGAAATGTCGAAAATGGCGCAAAAAAGCCAATTTTTTGGCATTTTTTCAGAAATTAAGGTCATCCAAGATATTAAAACAACAAATAACGTACAAATACACACTTATATCACACGTATCGGTCCATTTATAGACCATATATCGCACATATCGATATCACACATATTGGTCATATCGAACATATCGATAATAGTATTGATTCTTGACTTATAAATACTGGAAATGGATTTCATTCAAGTGCTTATAACATGAAATAATACAAATATACACATAGAAAATACATATAGATCATTTATGAGGACCATGATTCTTATAGTGCACATATCGGTCATATCGAACATATCGCTGATATTGTTAGTTGTTGACATACTATATATATATATATATTGAAAATGGAGTTCATCCAAGTACTTTGATCACTAAATAATTTACAAATGTACTCTTAGTCTCTTATATAACACATATCGATCATTTATGAACCTTATATCGCATATATCGATACAGTTGTATTGTTAGTTGTTGACCTATATATATATATTGAAAATGGAGTTTATCCAAGTTCTTAGATCACTAAATAACTTATAAATATACTCTTAGATCACACATACTGATCATCTATAAAGCTTATATTGCATATGTCGATAATTCCGAACATATCGATATTAATGTTGATTCGTGACTTTATAGATTTTTTTGAAGAATTGACTTTATAGATATTGGAAATGGATTTCATTCAAGTTTTACAACATGAAATAACTTGTAAGTATACACCAAGTTGAAGAACCATTGTATGCACCCTCCTGTCGCACCATACCCTACCAGTACGGGGGTCTCGTTGCCCGGTCAGTGAGCTTGGAGGGGCTAGGGGGGCCCAGGTTGGCCCCCCCTTGCGGGGGTGCGGGGGTGCGGGGGCAGCGCCCCCGACCTGGAACAAAGTATATAAATCATAGATTGTTTTAATACTAGGTGTAGCTAGATAGGTAGTGGAATCAAGCTTGCATGAATAATAACATTCATATATAGGGATATCGACGAAATATCGACGATATCGGTCGATATCTTGTATTTTTTGTACTGAATCCATTCATTTCTGACCGATATGAGCCGATACAGCGATATATCGCCGATATATCGCCAATATCCCTGTAAAAGGATATACACTCTGATTTCGGTACCCCCAACCTCTCGATACCGATATATCGGCGATATATCGCCGATATATCGCCGATACGACCTTCCATGATCCTACTCCATGAGGATCAGGATGGAACCGTGAGAGAATGCCACAAAGGGTAGGATATTCTATTGAATCTTTTCAGTGAGTACATGGGGTGTAAGGCTCCTTATATAAGCCCATAAACAGACCGAAGTCCCACAAATTGTAGATGTGGGACTAAACATGAGTAGGGGTATAATTGGATCTTGGAGAAACTCAATTACCCCTTTATTACATACTCCAACAATTACAACAAATTCTTTTGGATGTACTTGATAAGGGAATGGCCGAAAACAAATAAAATTGTCAAGTCTTTCTTTTCAACTCATAAAAACATCTTTCTATTTATATATTAATACTTTCATGGTTGAAAATGCATTTGAGTGTATGACTTCGACTACTTTCTTTGCCACTCAGGGCAACCTTCATTAGATTTCCTAGTTCTTACTCGTACACCTCGCAACAGAATGGGTGTGACACTCGGATCCGAATCACCCTAATCCGAAACCAAATCCGACCCGATTAAGGGTCTGCATAACCAATTAATATTCAATTAATATTACCCATATCGATCCATAGATCGTTGATCAAATACCATTCTGACGCAATCGATCGAAATCGATTGCATCATAATTCGTGGCACCAGGAAAAAAGCCGCGACACGGGCCGAACTGCAAAACAAAGTGAGACCACCATAAAATTCGATTCAACAAAATAAGACCAACAAAATTGACTGCTCGTCGATCGAAGGTCATTTGACTATTTAAAATCGTAAAATTTAATCGCAAATCAAAATCGTATCTAGAAGAACTCTGAGTTCATTTCAGATCAGAAGTATATGAATATTAAACTCATTTTGATCGTCATTCAGAGATGGTCGAAACAAGCTATTGTCCATCTGAATCAGAGATTCGTGGTAGAAATACCGATGGCTTTGATATTTCACATGACTTAGAGATAAAGGATTTTTTTTTAAAATAATATATATATATATATATATATATAATTTACAAATGTCACAGCAGACCCATACAAGTGGCCCTGAAACATCTCCACATGTTAACACCCAAAGCCCTTTCTCCTTATATACATAACACCACCCAAGACCCCCTTCTTTCTCTTATATTTTCCCAAATCTTCAATTTCTACCCAACCGAAGGAGCATCCCCAACCCATTTTCTCCCTGCTGGAGCTGTTGTCCAGCATCTCTGGAGTATTGCTGCAAGTCCTGATATCAGCCATTTGTTGTTGCTCCAATTGAGCAACTGCTAGAGCTGCTTCCATTGGATCCATAACTGCTTCATGCAACCATTTTTCTGCTACTACATGCAAATTTTTCCTCCAAAATTTAGAGATAAGGGACAACCCCCCTCTTGCCGCCTTCCATGCATGGTAAAAACCAATTTCAAAATCTACTAATTAGCTTATGAAAATAAATGAAAAAGTAGAGTATTATATAGAATTGATCATATAATTTTGGATCAATTAAATAGCCCCCATCAGAGGTTTAAGAATAATGTAAATTGGGGATAATTGCATGCAATTGATCTAAAGATTCAGACCAATAAATGCTCTAGATTTCATGTGATTTGATGAGAAATTGGAGGTGTTTTAGCATGTACTTAGATTTAAATTCAGACCTATGATTGTTCCAGTTTGCATGCTTGAAAGATAGAGATTTGGGGGTAAATTGGCATGAACTAGACCTAAAATCAGACCATTGTTTATACATTGATTTCATGTTAAAATGTAAAAGATTCGGGGGTGTTTTGTATGAAATTCGAACCAACTTCAGACCACTATAGCTACAGATTTCATGATTTAAAAATGAAGAATTTGAAGGTGAATAGCATGCAGTTGGATCTAAAATTCAGACCACTAATTAGATACAGAATTCATGATTTTGAGGATGAAAACATGTATTTTAGCATGCAATTATGTCTAAATTTCAGACATATTCATTGCTCCAGATTTCATGGGTGAAATGATGAAAAAATGAGGTGTTTTTGCATATGATTGATCCTAATTTAAGAACAATAATTAGGTAACAAAAATCTTGTTTTGGAAGATGAAAAAATTAAGATTTTGTATGGATTTGATTCAGATTTCATACCAATGTTTAGCCTACAGAAATAATGTTTTGGAAGATGGAAAGATTAAGATTTTGCATGGTTTTGACTATGATTTCAGACCAATGTTTAGGCTATAAGATTTATGTTTTGAAAGATGAAAGAATTAGAGATTTTATATGAAATTGATCTTGATTCAGACCAATCATTAGGCTACAAAATTCATGCTTCGAAAGATGAAAAGATTTGGAGATTTTGCATGAATTTGCTTATAACTTCAGATCAATAATTAAGCCACCGATCTCATGAATTAAAGAAGATATTCTAAATATAATTATAGATATTAATACCTTTCTCTCTTGAAGCCAACAAATGATTTCCTAAGATCATTGTGACTAATAATAATCCTTTAAGAATAGCATTGACAAAAGATTAGGGTGGCAATATCTAAGAAGTCCACATATTCTTAAATAAAAAATTCAGAAATGAATGAATCAATCTAAGATAGCATATGAACATTGTAACTAATAATCTTCATGAAATAATTATCTAAGTATAATCTACTAATTACATATCACTATTGATACAACTGTTGATAAATACCTACATCTCTAAAGTTAACCATAGAAGAGACTGAGAAAGGATTGAGTATCCAAGTAAATGAATATAATGGTGAATTAGTGATGACAATTAATTGTGTCAAACATAGTGACCCTTTATTGTGCAAGGGTGTGGTGACCATCAACTGGGCGGGAGATAGGAAGCTCAGTTAAGGCAACAACCACCTAGTGTACGGGTCTAGGATCCCAATTTTTTTCTCGATTTTTCACGAGCTCGCAGTTTTCCATCTCTCTGGGATCCAGAGTTTTCTTTTTGACCAGTTCCGCTAACCCCCATTCTGTAGGGTGCCTAAGCTGGAGGACCCTTGGTTTTTTTACGAGCTCATTTTGCCCGTACCGATCGGGCCGGACTAGAGTGACTCATATCAGAGAGTCTCTCCTACCCGTCTTAGGGGTGTAGTTTTGGAGTGTGCCTAGCCTTCTCCAGGACAGCTCTTCCACTGGGAAGGCGAGACAGAAGGGTCTCTTAAGAGGCTTCCTCACTGCTTGAGTTTAGGAAGTTAGTGGACGCCAAATCATCTATATAAGATATAATACTACGGTTGTTAGGTGAAGCTAATGGGTGTTGGGAACTTAGTTAGGATGCATTACACTTCACCGCATGCCTACGAAGGCACCCCAACCCTAAGGGTGAGTTTGGTTCGTGGTTTATCCAGGGGTGGATAACCCGGTTTTGTGTTTGTGTGTTTGGTTGGTGGGTTAAGGGTTGGGAGGGTTTGTGTGATGTGATTGTATTGGAATTTGAAAAAGTTGGCAGTTATTATGGTATGATTGTATTGAAATTTGAAAAAGTGGGTGGTTGTTGTGATGTGATTGTATTGAAGTTTGGAATAGTGAGTAGAAGTTGAGTATTTTATGATTTTTAGATGATATGATGGTATAATATATATTTTTTTGGTTGGAAAGAGAGTGGGCTCCACTAATGGGTTGGGAATATGGGTTTTGGGGGGTAACCCACCCAAAATGGGGGGTAACCCCCCAACCAAACACCTACCTTGAGTCATAGTGTGAGGTCTCACTCGGACCAAGACCACAGACTATCCACCAACACCAAGCTTAAAAAATTTAATAAGAAAAGAATCAGAACGTGATACGCATCATCTACACTTACTCAGATCCATCAACATGACTTATAAATACTAAAATGATGATAGCCTAAATATGGATCTTATATATAAATGAAAGTATTGAGTATGAGTAGTTGAGGTGGTGAGTGAACAAGGGGATTCATAAATGTTAAATTTAAATGTCAACACCTATATAAAACCAACTTTCATGCTAGTAGCTTGTTAAATTGAAATGTCAACACCAATTTACTTGTTTTCTTTTGAAACCATTGAAATACCTGTTATTTTTAATAAATTAGGTTGTAGTCAACCTTTATTGACCTTCTTTTCTTTCTAACACGGATGGCATGTAAAGCACATACGTCACAGTAGTCCGACAGCTGGACCTTGAGCTTCTGCGGTCCAGACATTCATTGTTTTGATGGTACACATAGTATAGCTTTTGTACATGATATTGTAAATGTGTATTTCTTTCTTCTGTGATAATTTGAAATACATGTACAAAATGTCAGTTCTTTTGATACATGTAATATTTTATGGATTAATGCAAAATATCTCTTGGTGACACTTGTTGTTCTGTGGTTGATTATTAAATTGTGAATGGCATTCAAGCACGAAAAATTTTCCCCTCATTTTCTGTAACATAATGCGATCGATAGCAAATGTGACACTTGTGAATGTTGTGTAAACGAGTAACCCAGATCGTCAGGTGTCACATTTATGGTATCAGAGCAGTGCTACCCCACTACACGCATTTACAGTATTAAAGTTCCGACCGCATTATGTTCTTGGATAGCGACGGTTCTCCGACTTGTCATGAGTCTGAGAAGGGAAAGAATGACATTAAATTCAACAATCATAGATGTCACCTTTTTGTAATTAATTTTGATATCACATTTCAAGAAGAGAAAAGCACAGTCGATGGTATTCGTGAACATCAATTTTTATGACTAATGATGTTGGCTCTCGTGCATAACCATAACATGTAGAGCTGGCCAGGCCCTCACCGACCTTCAACAACAAACTGCTATGAGAGGTCAACAAGACCAGATCTTGGCCCAACAGATGGAGATCACATATTGACAGACCGACATCAAGATGTGGTTCAATTCGAGAAGCTATCTGATTTCATCTATTATCCATCTCAGGATGAAACACGACATGAGCAACCTCGATCTGTAGATGTTCAGCAGTTTGATGACTTACATCAATAGATACCAGTACATGGAGCAGAGGATGGAGATCATGACAGGAAGCAAGACCCTATACCTTTTTCTGACGAGATTGTGATCGATCACTCTGCCATTCACTTGCATTGGTCGATTTTCACTTCATACCGGCGAGCCAATGTGCCCAAGTTCAAGGGAACTGGAACACCAGATGAGGTCGAGCTGCGGTTGAAGAGAGTGATGAAGGTATTCCGGATGATTCCTGCACCACGAGACACGAGGTTACCCTTTGTGGAGTATTCATTAATAGAGTTCGCAAAGAGATTGTGGGAGGAGATAGTTTTTGAGATGGGATGTGGCCCACATGGGATGATTTCAAGACGAGCTTCAGATCCCACTACTTATCTGAAAGTGGAAGGAGTCCCAACGTCGACTATTTGCAGAACTCAGAGAGGGGCAGATGACAACTAGATAGTACTTTTGCGTTACACCGAACTGTCTCGCCACACACCAATGGGGGTTGCATTTTCCAAGGAGAATTTAGAGAAATTTATCAGAGGGAAGAGGTGCAGGAGAAGCTGGCGGGACTACGTCCACATCTATCTCCGAGGCTACTGATGCAGCGGAGAAATTCGAGGATATCAAAGAGAGATGTTTTGGGAGTTCTTTTGAAGCGACACCTACATCACATCGGTCATTCGGACCGATGCAGCGACCATTTCAACAGCAAAGGTCATCCCACCAATATTATCCTTCAGGTTCAACATTCTATTGCAGTGTTCGCAATCTCCAATGACTACTTTAGGAGCATTTGTCCGCGTTAGTTAAGCACGGCCATCCGGGTCACAGAGAGTGGAGAGACCCACAACATGATTGACTCAGAGCGCAGACATGACCACTCCACCTACCCAGTCAGTCCGATGTTACTTGTGCAACCAGCACTACCGGTCTCATTGCCCTCAAGCCTTTGGTGCGCCTCGACCATAGCCACAGGCACAACATAGTGGGAGTTTTCGTGACAGGAACTTTCAAGAGGTCGTAAAGACAGACACAGAGTGTGGTCGATTTGCGTATTGTACCAACTAGATAGGGTCAGTTACATGCAGTGAATCAGGGGCACGCACGATCAACGACTACGGTGGTGAAAGGTATAGTTTTAATTTTGAGCTACATTCCATGTTTTATTTGATTCTGGAGCAACCCATTCATTTATTGCTTCAAGATTAGTGGCTTCAGTAGGTAAAATTGCAGAGGCTCTAGATCCTCCATATCACATTCATGGGCCAGGTGGCTAGGTGTTCAACATTAGACTGATAGCCAGAGGTCTGCCAGTATTGATTGGCGAACACGAGATGATCACAGACTGTCTACTACTATAATTCGATGAGTTTGACATGATTTTGGGCATTAATTGGTTGTCAGCTCATCATGCCCTGGTTGATTGTTTTAGGAAGACATTTGTCTTCAGAATTCCGGACTTACCCGAGTTTACTTTTGAGGATACAATACATGACTCCAAAATGGACTTACCTGAGTTTACTTTTGAGAGCTCAGAGATTTGGTCAAGGATGCGCCACATTTCTAGCACTTGTTCGAGAGACAACTGATAGAGAGCCGATGACCCATGACATCAGGGTGGTTTCAAACTACCATGATGTCTTTCCTGATGATTTGCCAGGTTTGTCGCCTGAGAGAGAGAAAGAGATTGAGTTTGAGATCATGTTACTGCCAGATACACAGTTGATCTCGGTGGCTCCCTACCGCATGACACCAGCTGAGTTGAGAGAGCTAAAGGTGCAATTACAGGAGTTACTTGACTTGGATTTTGTGAGGCCGAGCACTTTACCTTGGGGTGCTCCCGTCCTTTTTGTCAAGAAGAAGGATGGATCAATGAGATCATGCACTGATTACCAACAACTGAATAAGAGAACGGTGAAGAATCATTATCCTCGACCATGCATTGATGACTTGTTTGATCATTTACAGGGATATTCAGTGTTTTCGAAGATCGATCTTAGATCAAGCTACCATCAACTAAGGATTCGAGAATCAGATATTCCAAAGACAACTTTCGGGATTCGATATGGGCAGTACGAGTTTGTTGTGATGCCATTTGAGCTCACAAATGCCCTACAACATTCATGGATAGGATGAACATGATTTTCCGTCCATACTTGGACAAATTTGTGGTTGTGTTCTTTGATGATGTGCTGATATATTCTCAAAATGAATGGGATCAGGCAAATGATCTGAAGATAGTCATGGACACACTTCGAGAACACAAAATGTATGCCAAGCTGAGCAAATGTGAGTTCTAGTTATCCCAGGACTCATTTCTTAGGCATATCATTTCTGGAGCAGGTATCGCAGTTGATCCTGCGAAGATTGAGGCAGTTATATCTTGGGAACATTCCAAGACAGTCACTCAGATTCATAGCTTCCTTGGACTAGCGGGCTATTACAGACATTTCGTCAGTGGTTTTTCCCGAATAGTTCTTCCCTTGACATGATTGACACAGAAGGGAGTTCCTTTCATTTGAGGCGACTTGTCGAGCAAACCTTCAGGATATTGAAGAAAAGATTGATGATTGCGTCCATTCTTGCACTTCCTTCAGGCACTCAAGATTATGCAGTTAATGCAGATGCTTCAGGAGAAGGATTAAGAGCGTTATTGATGCAATGAGATCACGTGATTGCATATGCATCACATCAGTTGATGCCACATGACCAGAATTACTCCACCCATGGCTTAAAGTTGGCGGAAAGTGTTTTCACCTTGAAGATATGGCGCCACTATCTCTATGGGGTGAACTTTAAGATTTTTACAGACCACAAGAGTCTGAAATACATCTTCGATCAGAAGGAGCTGAAGATGAGACAACACACGTGGCTTGAGCTACTGAAGGATTATGACTGCACGATTTCTTACCACTTCGGTAAGGGAAACGTGATGGCTGATGCGCTTAGCAGGAGAGCTCATACAGGGGGTATGACAAACTGGTTATACACATGGGATATGCTAATAGCTTTGACTGATTGCACCCTCATGAGAGTGCATCCATATCTACTGTCGTGCCTCCACGATTCAACAGTCTATGGGATCACATAGTCGAATGTCAGAAGACATATTCTTGGATCAAAGACAGATAAATGTGTGTCATCAAGGACGAATGTGATGATTTTGTGGTGACAGAGTCCATTTTGTGGAAGGCTGGATAGGTCATTGTGCCCAACGATGAGCAGTTACGCAGAGACATTCTTGATGAGGAACACAGTTCATGATTGTCTATTCATCCTGGCAGCAAAAAAAGTATCATGATCTGCGTAAGCATTTCTTGTGGGACGGGATGAAGCGAGATGTAGCATGTCGTGTTAGCAAGTGCTTAACCTGTCAAATGGTCAAAACTGAGTATAGGAGACTGCCATGATTATTACAGTCTCTCTCCATTCCCGAAGTGGGAGAGTATTTCTATGGATTTTGTCACTGGACTGCCGAGAACACCAGGCGACCATGATGCTATTTAGGTCGTTGTTGACAGGTTGACCTAAGTCAGCCCATTTCATACCTGTCAGCATGACCTATACTCCATCTAGATTGGCCAGATTATGTGGAGAACATTATCAAGCTTCATGGTATACCACATGAGGTAGTGTCTGACAGCGACTCGAGGTTCACATTGCACTACTGGCACCATTTCATGTCAGCACTGCAAACAGAGCTGAAGATGAGTTCCACATACCATCCGTAAACCGATGGACAGAGCGCATCATTCAGACACTTAGAGAATTTGCTACGTGCATGTACCCTTGAGTGGAAAGGGTCTTGGAAAGAGCACCTACTTGGTAGAATTTACATACAACAACAACCATCATTCCAACATCGACATGGCACCATTCGAAGCCCTATTCGGGCGGAGATGCCTTACACCTCTCAGTTGGCATGAGATAGGTGATCATGCTCTTTACTTCGTGGATCTCCTGAAGGAGACTGAGAGGGTGGTTGATCTTGTGAGGCGGAAGCTTCTGTTGGCACAGAGCCGCCAGAAGAGCTATGTAGACCGTCGGAGAAGAGATTTGGAGTTTCACGTAATCTGATCATCTTCTCCTAATCCATTTTCAAATATGACTTATCAATATTCAACCTATCTTTCATACTGATGAAATTTCTATAAATACATGTGGGAGATTGGGTGTTCCTACGAGTATCTCTCATGAAAGGAGTACAGAGATTTGGTGTTCGTGGCAACTTGGCTCCACGATACGTTGGACCATTTGAGATCATTGCATGTGTAGGGAAGGTAGCCTATCGAGCATCCCTTTCTCCACACCTATCAACTATTCATGATGTCTTTCACATATCCAACATGAGAAAGTACGTGCACAACCCTCGACACGTCATCAGCTACAAGAGTTTCAATGTGGAGCCTGACCAAGGCCTTAACTGCCGGATTTCGGTTTCATTTTGGAGACTGACCGAAACAAAATTTCGGTCGAATTTTGGACGAAATTTCGATCATTTCGGTATGTTTTTGAACTAGGCCCCCCCAAATTTTGGTCGACATCGGCCATTTCAGTCGGATTTTGGCCACCCACCGAAACCGAAATTCGACCGAAATTCGGTCGAATTTCATCGAAATTTGAGGCCATGAGCCTGATTTGACATACTAGGAGAGACCAGTACATATACTTGATAGTGTTGTGAAGAAGCTTCGCAGCAAAGAGATTCCCTTAGTCAAGGTGATATGACACCGACACAATATCGAAGGCGTGACATGTGAGACTGAAGCAGATATGCGGGCACGATACCCGCAACTCTTTTCAGGTAATCGTCAAAACAAGCCCATTTAATTATATACATGTTGAAAGAGCATGGTTTGTTTTCCCTTTGAGGTTTTTATAGATACAAAACCCTTTGAGGTTTTTATGGCAAGATGAAACTCAGATAAAACACATAATAACATTGACATGAGTCTCGAAGATGAGACTCCCTTTAAGGTTTTTTTATATTTGTGACACTCGTTCCCGAATCACCCGAATCCAAAATCAAAACCGACTTGATTAAAGGTCTGCATGACCAATTAATATTCAATTAATATTAAATAAATCCAGACTGATCCATAAATCATTGATCGAATCTCGTTTAGACGTAATCGAACAAAAATCGATTGCATCATAACTCATGTCACCAGGAATAAAACCATGACGCGGCCCGAACCGCAAAACAAATTGATACCACCATAAAATTCGATCCAACAAAATAAGACCAACGACATTGACCGTTCGTCAATCGGAGGTCATTTGATCATTTAAAATCATAAATTTAATCGCAAATCAAAATTGCATCTCGACAATCTATGAATCCATCTCAAATCAGAAGTATATGAATGTTATACTCATTTTGATCGTCATTCATAGACGATCGAAACGAGCTATTGTTCATCTGAATCAGAGATTCAGTGCAGAAATACATATGACTTTGATATTTCACATGACTTAGAGATAAAAAATTTTAAAAAAATAAAAATATACATAATTTACAAATGTCACAGCAGTCTCATACAAGTGGCCTCAAAACCTCTCCACATGTTAACACCAAACGCCATTTCTCCTTATATATATAATACCACTCAAGACCCCCCTTCTTTCTCTTCTTATATTTTCCCAAATCCCCAATTTCTACCCAACAGAAGGAGCATACCCAACCCCTTTTTCTCCCTACTAGAGCTGTTGTCCAGCAGCTCTGGAGCACTGCTGCAAGTCCTGATATCAGCCATTTGCTGCTGCTCCAATTGAGAAACTGTTGGAGCTGCTTCGATTGGAGCCATAGATGCTTCATGCAGCCATTTTTCTGATGCTGCATGCAAGTTTTTCCTCCAAAATTTAGAAATCCAAGGGATAATCCCCCCCACTTGCTGCCTTCCATGCATGTTAAAAACCAATTTCAAAATCTATTCATTTGCTTCTGAAATTAGATGAAAAAGCAGAGTATTATATAGACTTGATCATAATTTTGGATCAATAGGTTTAAGAAATATGTAAATTGAGGGTAATTGCACGCAATTGATCTAAAGATTCAGACCAATAAATGCTCCAGATTTCAGATGTGATTTGATGAGAAATTGCAGGTGTTTTAGCATATACTTAGATTTAAATTCAGACATGTGATTGTTCTGTGATTGTTCCAGTTTGCATGGCTGAAAGATAAAGATTTAGCGGTTAATTGGCATGAACTAGACCTAAAATCTGACCACTATTTATGCACAGATATCATGAATTGGCTTATAATTTCATATCAATAATTAGGCCACTGATCTCATCAATCAAAGAAGATTGGAGTAAGCATATAAGGCTTGGGGAAATGAGTGGCAGGTGGATGAAGGTGGGGCGACACGGGCATCCTCTGCCCCGTCCGGATGGCCGATCGGAGGAGCGGTTCGGGGGATTATGCTACGTTGTGGAGGGTGTAGGTATCGGGCGGCAGTATGCAGAGATTTGGTGTGATGTTTCACGTGCGGTGGGAGTGATCACAGAAGCTTCAGATGTCCTCGAAGCCTACGAATGTCGAAGCTGGGTGGCGGGGTTGGCCCTGCTGAAGGAAGAAGAAATGGTGAGAAGCTGCCCGGAACGCAACTCGACGAAGTTGGTGGTGCGCAGGTTCTGGTGGGAGTTTGCAGGGACCAGGCCCGAGGGCTGGCAGACGCTATGGTTGACATCAGTGGCGCGCTCCGGGCTGATTTCCGAGGTCACATAGTTTTGCTAGACGGCTAGCTGGTGTGTGCTCGGGGGCTTTCTCCGGAGGAGGCTCGGAGGCTTGTTAAATTCTCTCGCTGGGCTTTAGGGAGGGTTCATTGGAGGGCTCCTCTGTTGCGGGACGACGGCGACATGGGCGAAGCAGAAGGAGGAGTTTTTCTCGGTCAGGGGTGTACCTTTAATTGCTCAAAACTTCGAAGCGGTGCGAGGGATGTTGGAAGCGGTGGTGGTGGTATCGGAGGTGGTGTCGAATGGCTTTGGTTGTGAGCAGTTGCCATGGTTGGTGACTAAGGGCGTCGCGTTGGCCCCTTCCCTCCCCACCTTCCACCATGTGTGGATCGGAGGAGCACGATTTGCTTTGGAGGTTTGGTCGAAGGACGTGCCGGGGGAGGCGAAGCGGCGGGAACGATGCGTCAGTGCTTTCTCCGGGGATGGGGAACACGGAAGGGGAAGAGGCACCTTTCCAAGGAATTCGAAGGGAAGGGCTGAATTTGGCAATAATCGGGGCACACAGCCAGAGGTTTGACTTGAGCGGTGGTGGAGGACATATGGTGGCATTGAGTAGCGTGTGGGTCTCTCCTGGGAAGAGTGCCCTTTTTCGGAAGTTGTGGCGTGCGGTTCTAGCTGTTCAGGTCACCCGCGGACCCGTTTGGGCAGATCTGGTCGTTCGGGTCACTCGCGGACTCGTTTGGACTCTACTTTTCGGATCTCCGCACCTTTACTTGGAGCTGATCCGATTGGAGATGCGGCCTCTAATGCTGGATCCGTGGGAGATGGCGGGTCTCCTATTGCGGTGCCCATGTTCTCCTCGCTGATGGAGTCAGAGGGGCGACACCGCTCTGGGCGAAGATCTGGATGGCTTTCCGGAGCCGCGTCTGCGCGCATGGTGGCGGAGGTTGAGGGGACGCGACATTTTTGTGGTGGCATCCCGGGGAGTCTGGGTCTTGCCCTATGCCCACTCTCCCGACTCGGGAGCATCTCAGGGATCCGCAAGGTGGATTGATAAGGCGGCGATCTTGTCTCGGCTGCAATGAAGGCCCGACTTGATGACCCCCAGGTGGCGCTGGTGGTCGTGTCGGATGAGGAGGCACCAAGACGTTTCGGTAGGCGTTACTCCAGATGTAGCCTGGCAGAGAGAAGGCGGAGGTGAAGGGAGGAGGTCTATCTGGTGTCGGAGGGGTTGGGTGTGTTGTGGGGATCTGCCTCGACGATGGTAGGGGTGATCTCCTGTAGAGATGGGAGCGCTTGGGTGGGGAGCGTTATTGGCAGAGGGGTGGAGGAGGTGGGCGTCACGACGACGGCTCAAGGGGAAGAGGTAAAGGTGGAGGCAGGAGTGGGGGTAGAGGTTGCAGGTCCATCTTGGGAGGGGGACCTTTTGAAGGTCATGGAGAGGGTGGTGCTGAGGTGCATTAGCGTGGTACCTCCGAAGGGTGTTTCTTCTGTTCCTAAATGAAGCTGAACTCTTGAAATGTGAGGGGATTAGGGCAGACGGAAAAAAGAATGGCGGTTGGGAAAATGGTGAGGGACCATGGTGTGGACATTGCTTTGTGCCAAAATCTCAGGTGAGATGGAATGGGTGTGGAGCGAAGTGGTGGGGGCGTTTGGGTTTGTTAAAAATTGTGGCATCGGTTGGTGCGGCGGGGGGGCTAGTAACGGGATGGAATGGGGATTGTTTGTCTATGGAAGGAGTGGAGGTGCGGGGTCAGTGCTCAATCTTGGTTCTCTTGCAGCGAACTATGGACGGGACGATACTCTTAGTCATGAATGTGTACGACCCATCCGGTGGAGGGGGTATCGGTCCCCTGGCTGCGGACCTTAGCTTGGTGAGGGAGACGTTTCTGGATGTTTCGTTGATTATCGTTGGGGATTTCAATGTAACTTTGCTTCTTGAGGATTGTCCTGGTGGCAGGGGTGGGAGGGATACTGGATCCGATGAGCTGAGAGGGCTGGTGGAGGAATATAGACTACAGATCTTCGATGCGGTGGGATGTCGGTACACGTAGCGCAATTCCAAAGCTAGATCCTGTATTGACAGATTTCTACTTTCAACCGAGGCCTTGTTGTTGTTCCCTTTGTCCAAGGCTAGGGCTTTGCCGAGGGCGCACTCGGATCACACGTCGTCGCTGTGGATGTCTGGAGAGGGGACTCTGCAGCAATATCTCTTTTGTTTTGAGAAGGCTTGGTTGTTGGAGGATGGCTTTCGGGAGGCGGTGGCGGACTTCTGGAGGGGCCTCGCTCTGACGGGGTCTGCGACGTGCAGTTTTGTTTGCAAGTTGGGCACGCTCAGGAGGTTCTTGGTGGGGTATAACTGAGAGGATCGTGCTAAGCGCCGGGAGAGGAGGCAGGTAGCACAGGATGAGGTGGCTCGGTTGGACAGGTTAAAGGATGAGAGGGATCTGTTGGAGGAGGTGGTGGTCGAAAGGAGTGAACGTCTTGTCGATATCTTTTGGGAGGATAAGAAAGAGGAGGTCGCAGAGGAATGGAGGGTTGGGGTTCAGGAGGTTGGGTGAGATGAATAAGGCCTTCATGGTTAAGTGGGTGTCGCGTATTTAGGGGAAGTCAGAGGATCTGGGGTCCAGGCTATTGAGAAGGATCTATGGGGGTGTCGATGTCGCTGGAAGTGGAGTTGGGGCGACTCCCGTCCTCTCTTTGGAGAGGTATTTCGCAGGTGATTCCCGAGTTGGCTATCAAGTTGAAGCCTATATTGGGGAATGGAGGGATTTTCCGCTTTTGAGAGGATGATTAGTCCGGGGAGGGGATCCTGGGGGAATGCTACCCAAGATTGATGCAACTAGCGGCAGACAAGAGGGTGGTGGTGCAAGAGGTATGGGGTGGGGAGGTTTTCTCGTCGATTTTTGTATCTGAGCTTTCAGACCAGAGATGTGGGAGTTCTTGGAGCTGCAGGTGTAGTTGGCACAGGGAAAGGTCCCTTCGGAGGGTAGGGATCGTTATGAATGGGGCGAGGGGAGGTTCTCGGTTAAGAAGACTTATGGTTTCTTTGCGAAGGAAGGGGAGGAGGCTATTGCGGAGGAGGTTAGCATGTATCTAATTTGAATGGAGGAGCAAAGTGTCTATTCGCATTAAGGTTTTCCTGTGGATATCCATGCTTGGGAGGACGCTCACGAAGGCACGTCGAGGCAGCTACTGAGGGTGGAGGACACTATTTGCAATAGAAGTGGAGTTGGGGAGGAGGATGCAAACCACTTGTTCTTCTCGTGTACGTCCTCGACTGACGTGTAGGGTAGAGCAGACATCTCTTGGCTCGGCTCTCAAGACTGTGCGAGTTTCTGGATGGATATCAGATCGACCTTGGTTATGATCACGAGGATTGTGGGCATCCGTTTGCGGTACTTTGGGCGATTTGGAGTGCGTAGAATGCTTTTATCTTTAGACGGGGTGGGTTTTATTCCGAGAATGTAATTGAGCAGTGTAGGGCGCTGTGTAGAACCTGGACTATGTAACAAGTTGTACCCTTACTTTCTAATATATATATAGTCTTTTTCGAGGTGGGTCCCATCCTAGAACTCCACCCGTGCACTCTTAAAAAATAAATCAAAGAAGATATTCTAAATATAATTATAGATATTAATACCTTTCTCTTTTGAAGCCAACAAATGATTTACTAAGATCATTGTGACTAATAATAATCCTTTAAGAATAGCATTGATAAATGATTATGGTGACAATATCTAAGAAGTCCACATACTCTTAAATAAAAAATTCAGAAATGAATGAATCAATCTAGGATAACATGTGATCATTGTGACTAATAATCTTCATGAAATAATCCTCTAAGTATAATCTACTAATTATATATCACTATTAATAAGATTAGTGACAAAATACCTATATCTGTAAAGTTAGCCATAGAAGAGATTGAGAAAGGATTGAGTATCCAAGTAAATGAGTATGATGGTGAATCAGTGATGACAATTAATTGTGCCAGTCATGATTAGCCTTACACCTGACTCAACCTTTGTTGACCTCTTTTTCTTCCTAACATGGATGGTAGGTAAAGCACCTATGTCACAGTAATCCGACAACTAGACCTTGAGCTTCAATGGTTCAGGCGTGTTTTTTTGACGGTAAAGCACTTTACATCCTGAATTAATTGATTTACATTTTCCTTATTTGTATGATGTCGTGCCTTAATCAAGTGGCCCCGCCACTGTAAATCTGGATGATCCTTAAAAAAACCTGTTGCACTACGAAATTCCAAAAGGCATTGTACTCTACACCCGTTGTCACATTTTACATCAATTGATTTCTATCCAGTTGTGACTTGAGCCTTATAGTTGCTCTCATAGCAATCACCATTCCTCGTAATAATCATAGCCTTCAGGACCGTGGTTGGAAACATGTTATTGATGAGGAGATGGATATGCTTACCTCAACGAGCATGTGAGACCTTGTACCATATCCGACAATGTGACCCATGTTTCATGCAAATGGGTCTTTACAACTAAACATTCTCCAGATAACTCTACTGACAGATTAAAAGCTAGGCTTGTGGCGATAGGCTTCACTAAAACCTACGATGACTACTTTGAGACATAGCGGTAAATATCGCCGAAATTCGACCAAATTTTGGTCGAACTTCAGTTTCGGCATGTCACCAAAATAGGACTGAAATGGTCGATATTTCAAGATGTAGGGGTCCGCTAAAGAAAATGGGACCTAAATGATTGAAATTTCAACCGGTCACTGTATATTTGAGACATTGCTTTGAGACCTACTCTCTTGTGGCAATAATGGGGTCTATTTCAATGATACTTTCTATTACTGCCAATAAGAACTGTCCCATCTCTCGACTTGATGTGAGGAATGCCTTCCTTTATGTGATGTAGAGGAGTAAGTTTACATGACACGACCACCATGTTACTTCGTTGAGTATGACAACTTCGTATGTCCATCTACGGCCTAAGGCAAGGTCAATGAGCATAGTTCGACAAACTCACTTCTGAGATAGTTCTCTAGATTTCCATAGACAACATCTGGATATTCTGTATTCGTCAAACAGAGATCCTCAGGCACTTTGATACTTGCTTTTTATGTTGATATGGTTATCTCCGGTGGTGATAGAGCAAGAATTCTAGAGACCAAGACCTTCCTCTATAAGAGTTTTGTTATTAAGGACCTTGGTCAACTCCAATACTTTCTAGGCATTGAGATGTGCATTACAAAGGATTACACTTGTCATAGAGGAAGTATTGTTTGGATATCCTTACATAAGTTGGCTTATTTGGATGCAAAATATCAAGCATCCTAATAGAATTATAGAGACATGCTACCTCTACAAGTCCTATGTTTGAAGACACTACACGATATAAAAGCATAGGGGCAAGTTGCATTACCTCACTATCACTAGGCCAAACATATCATATGCCACGACCAGGCTAGCCAGTACATGGAGATGCCTCCTTACAGTCATTGGCAAGATTTTTCTTTGATCCTCGATACTTGAAGGACCACCAGGAAAGGCCTCTTCTATAGGGCTAACGATCAGACTGGCATCATGGCTTATGCAGATGTTGATTATGCCAGCTCTTGAGGATAAGCGGTCCGCCACTGGTTACATCATGTTTGTTGGTGGAAACCTTGTTACATGGCGAAGCAAGAAGAAGACCGCTATTTCCAAATCAAACGCATAAGAAGAATGTAAAGCAATGGATCAAGCCACATGCGAGGTTACATGTCGTGTCTCCTTTCTACAGGAACTTGGACTTCCAGCTACCACTCATGTTCCTTTTTAGGGCGACAAGTTTACAATTTACATTGTTACATTTCGATCATAATGTTGGTATGTAAACCATAGACATGTATCGAGAATGGCAGTAGCACAAATAAAAATGTTAAGGTGGATATATGGTCATACACGAAAAGATTGGATTGGAAAATGCGATTAGAAAGAAAGTTGATGTCACTCCAATAAAGGATAGGATGAGAGAAAACCGCTTAAGATGGTTTGACCATTTGCATAGGAGGCCGGTTGATGCGCCATTTAGAAAATGTAAGATTTAGGTTGTTGAGTCGGCTAAGATAGGGCGAGGAAGGCCAAGAAGTGTTGGAATGAGACTGCCCCGAGGAATATTAGTTATTTGGATCTAAGCTCGAGAATGGCCCAATATAGATCTGCATGGAGGCAAAGAATCCACGTAGTCGATCCTACTTAATGTGGGACAAGCCTTTGGTGTTGTTGTATTGGATTTATCCATCTTGTGTGGCTTGAACGATTCCCGACATGTATTGTGTCTTCCTCATTGAAATCATAGTTAAATTTTTACAAGTGAATCTGAGTAGTTTTGATAAGAGATCATTACACTAATTACTAAACATTTGTCTCTGTAGGACATTGTCAACTGTTAAGCATCGAAGGGATATCTTGTCCACTGGAGAATCTTGAGAGTATTAGTTGTTTTCTATTTCTTTTTGAGTTTATCCAATCCCATTTTTAGATGGAACTCTTTGTAGTTGAGCAACAAACGGTTTTCATTTTTATGAATATTTTGAACTTTTTGATAAATAAATGTACACATGCTTGCATATAAAAAAAACTTGAGGAACTGCAAGCAGCCCGCTGCACTAAATGACTAGTTTAGCAAAAAATGCCAATAATAAAACGCAGTTATATAAATATCTAGTACTGCACACTAACTGTCCATTCGAAAATTTAGTGACTAGCCAACACAATCAACACCAATGACAAGCGTGAGCATAGACTAATTCTGTAACGTTTCAAGCCCAGACGCATAGACTAGTTCTGTAACGTTTCAAGCCCAGACCCAAGTCATCACAGAGGATAACTAGTCCCATCCCAACAACATGTTGGGTTTGGATCCAATGACAACCATCCAAAATGATTTATTTCAAGTTGTCAAGTAGTAGACTAGTAGTACCCACCTCTTATATCTCATTCTCATATTTTAGTTGTAACATCCGGTTTCCAATCAAACCCGCACCCGATCCGATTTGAGTCCGTTTAACCGAATAAAGTTATCTGACAACATTAGATAACTTAAATCGACCAATTGATTGTGAATCAAAAGTCGTTCGGGCAAAATCGACCGAAAATCGGTCGCATCGTAATGCGCGCCGTGAAAAAGCCACGACGGTAATTCGGAAACCGTGAAACGAACCGAGACCACCTAAAAATCCGATTCGACGAAATAAGATCAACGGAATCAACTGTTCGTCAATCGGAGATCGTTTGATATTTTAATTCGCAAAATTTAACCCAAAAATCAAAACTGTATCGCGAAAATTTCGGACATTTAAACCCGATCAAAAGTATATCAATATTATACTCATATAAATCGTCATTTAGAGACGGTTAAAACGAGCCATTGCACGTTGAAATCAGAAGCTCGACGCGTGATTACGGATGACTTTAAAATAAGAGAGAAATTGGAAAATACAGATATATATTATATAATTTTTTTTATTAATTCAGACTGTAGCAGCAGCAGCTGCCGTTGGTTTCTTGTCTCTTTTCCACTTGGCTTTGGTTCGCCAAGCCCCACCTCCTTTATAAATATCATCAAATCTCCCCTAATTTTCCCTAAACTGCCAGCCGTGTGAGACCAAATCTCTCCAAATCTGTAGCCGTTCCTTCTCCTATTAGAGCTCCTTGCAGCCTTCTTCTCCAAGAAGAGCTCCAAACTACAGCTGCTGGAAATCTTCCTGCATGTCAAGAAATCCTCTAATATTGAGGCTTTAAGGTAGAACCCCTTACTATAAAAGCCTAGGCATACTCCTTTAAGTATCCAAAAAAAATTTCTCACAAGAAATCCTAGTCGAGTGAGAGGATTTTCCAGCCCTTTCTTCTCTACTACAGCTGGAAACTCCTGCAACACCTTCTCCATTTAGAGTTGTTGTCCTCCCCTTTCATTTCACCATTTTTCTTTCTCCAAATCCCAGCCAAGGAAGCCCTATTCTTCATCCTTCTACTGCTGTCCAGCAGCTGTTCAAGCACAAGCATCAGGGTTTTTCTTCAATTTTTAATCTAAAGGTACACTCAGCCTCCCTATTGCTGTCATGCATGTATAAACAAAACTCTTCTTGCTCATCTCCATGAATTTTTGCTGGGAATTTCGAAACTATATTCATAATTCAAGCTTCATATTTCTAATATACAATAGTTTTCTACAAAAAAAGGTTTTGTTGGTTACTCCATGTTAGAAAGATATGCAGATTTCAGAGAAACATGCCTATATGGTTATATGATCATTATATTCTGAATAGTACGTTAACTCAACACTCCTTTGCTCTAAAAAGGTAGTAGGTAATGCAATCTTCTGTGCAATTCCCTCTCCTGTATCCTAGGAAATAATTCTCTTCTTGTTGAAACCTACAATCCAGGTACGTATTTGCAAAATACGATGAGTGAAAATTCTCATAAATTATCCAATTGAAGTTAGAGTCATTTAAATCATCCATGAATTATTGACGACAGAACAGAGTGAATTTCTCATGATTATTGAAGGAAGTTAGATGCAGTATAACATATGATCACTCAGATTTTTGCAGTTTCAAGTAGGCATCAATTTGATTATTAAGTGTTTGAATAGAAGTGCTAATTAGGATACATTATGGTTGTTAAAAAATAGAATAGAATAGAATAAAAATAAAAATTCAGTAACGAATTAAATCCGGGATTCTGGATTCTGCTTTCTGGAATGAAAAAAAATTAAATAATATGAGATATTCTTATTCTAAGTTCCTGGATTAAAAAAGAAGAAGAGAATTTAAGCTACTCGAATTACTTGTACCTATTATAAAAAAGTTTTAATAATAAATTTAGAAGTAAAATTCAAAAAATTTTGTTTTAATGACGTAAATTTCTCACTGTTCTAATCTCATGGGAGTAAAGACTTAATATTGTGAATTGAAGCCTCTAGAGTTTACTTATGAGATGGGATACTACATTGAAACCATTTTTTCCCACCACCTTTACCGTTCAAACAATTAGATTTCTTCTTAATGAGGAGTTATAAATCATGTAAAGCAGTTGAACCACTATCTAAAGGTTCTTTTAGTCCAACAATGGTCAAGTTTTAAATGAGACTATTAAACCTCTTTAAAGGCAAAGGAATCAAGTTATGTAAGCAGCACATGTCTAATAAGAGAGAGGATATATCAAGTTAGCTTTAGATATTTTGTTCCATTAGTATAAAAAAAGAGGGGGAACCGATACATTGATCCCAATGCTTACAACTGAGGGCATATTATAATTTTCTATCACATTAGCATTTGCACCTCAAGGTGCCTATACCTCACATCTGATTGTGTAGAGACATATACAAAGAAAAAGTCATCTCTTATCATTTATTAATGATACTACATGATACAATGCAGTACAGATACACACTCTTATGAACCACCCTTAGAGTCAACACCCATGACTAGGACCAAGAAAGTGCATTGAAAACCCTCCTTTAGATATACTCTATTATCTATGGAGCACTATCAATAAGATCGTTGATTAAAAGGTCTAGATCTGTAAGATTAACCACTGAAAGAATTAAGAAAGATCTCAATTGACAAGCGAGTGATGATGATCGTAAATCTGTAATGAATCGTAAATAAAGAGTGACGGTTATGGTGACCCTTACACCTGACCGTGCGAGGGCGCGGTGACCCTCAACTAGGCGGGAGATAGGAAGCCCAGTTAGGGCAGCGGCCGCTTAATGCGCGGGTCCAGGATCCCAGTCTTTTTTTTTTGAAAGCTCAAAAAAGGGGAGACACGCGATGGTGTTCACCCCAGTATAATATATTTAAAAAAGAACGAGATACTTACATCGTGAGTGGGGGAAGAAGGGGGGAAGAGGGAGAGACCAAAGGAAAAACAAGGAATGCGACAACCGGCCCCGAGGCCCAACTATCTAGACCAATCAGCAATTAGGATGGTAGCCGCGGAAGTCACATTCTCCTCGTAGAAGCGCGCGCCCGAGAAGATGGAGTCGTTGCGAGCCCTCCAGATCGACCAAAGGCGCGCCAAGGGGCCCAGCAGATGCGAACGGGGTCTCCTTCTGTTGGCCCAAAGGATATTGCAGAAGTCTTCCGTATCGGCCGCACGAGCCCAAGCAACCTCGTCCCGAATCCGAGACACCGACGCACAAAGGAAGAACAGGTGGTCAGCCGATTCATCAGACACCCCACAGAGCTGGCACAGGATGCTGGGAGTGTGAAGGAAGGAGGCACACCGGTCACGAGTCATCAGCCTCCTATGCCGAAAAACCCAGAAGAAGAAGGTGATCCTAGCGGGCAAGCGGAGCCCCCAAAAGAGAGCACAGTCACGAACCAAGGAAGCATCCAGGGGGGGTGGAGGCGGAAGCAAGGCATAGAAGGCCTTGCGAGAGGAGAACGGAGCATCCCTCCAAGCCCAGTGATCCCTCCCGCCAGAAGGGGAGGTGGAAGAGGAAAGAGCCTCCAGCAGGGAGGCCAGGTCGTTGGCGCGCTGGTCCGAAAGGATCCCCGAGAAAGCGGGGCACCAGCCGTCGTTGAGCCAGTAGTCGGCTATGGTGGCCAGGCGGTTAGATGCCAAGGAGAAAAGCCGCGGGAAGCGAGTCCGGAAAGCGCCACTCCCCGTCCAGTCGTCCAGCCAGAATTTGAAGACAGTACCCGATCCCAGCACCGGAGTGAACAATGAGCAGTTCTTTTGATAAATATCAAAGATGTAGCGCCAAAAAGGGGAAGAGTGAACAGGGCAACTCCCGCGCATGAAGGAGTTCCAGTCCTCACCCAAAATCGCACGCAGCACGTTGCCAAAGAAAGAATCATCCTTGCCCCATATCTTAAGCACTCATTTCAAAAGCAGGGCCTCATTGACCCGATCCAAGGAGCGAATGCCAAGGCCGCCCAATCTCTTGGGCCGAGTAACCACATCCCAAGCAACCAAATGAATCCCACGGCCGCTGCCGTCCGCCCGCCCCCACAAAAATCTTCGCATGCACTTTTCCAAACGTACCCGAACACCCACCGGCAACTTTCGAACCGAAAGGAAGTAGATGGGAATTGCAGAGAGAACCGACTTCAGAAGAACGAGACGACCGCCCCAGGAAAGCAAGGAGGCCTTCCATCCCGCCAAGCGCGAGTCCACCCGCTCCAAGATCATCCTCCAGGCATTAAGGCGGTTCCGGCCAATCGAAAGAGGAACACCGAGGTAAGGGAGAGGGAGCTCCCCAATCCGCGAGCCGAGGATACGGCTGCAGTCGGCCTCCTCAGGCGCCGACAAACCAAAAGGCACCATACAGCATTTGTCAAGATTAATCGTCATTCCCGAAAGATCACCGAATAGGGAGATCGTATGCGCCATCCCAGCCACCGCGTCGGAGTCCCCTTCAATGAAGCAAATGGTGTCGTCCGCGAATTAAATAATAGGCACACATAATCCTCCCTTCCGAAATCCCGTAGTGAGGCCAGCATCAATGACGCCTTGCACCATCCGAGGCAAGACATCCGAGGCAAGAACAAAGAGCATAGGGGCTAAGGGGCAGCCCTGACGCACCCCCCTACGAGGCTGGTAGAGACCGCCAACCGGCCGGCCGTTGACAAGCACGGAAAGAGAGACCGTGGAGATACATCTGCGCATCCAAGAGATCCAAGCATTTAGGAAGCCCCGCCGATGAAGTACAGACCATAAGAATCGCCAGTCAATCGAATCGTACGCTTTGGAGAAGTCGATCTTCCAAAGGATTCCTTTCTTTTTCTCTCTCTTCCAATCAGCCACAATTTCCGAGGCCACAAGGATACAATCCGCAATATGTCGACCCTTAATAAACGCACCTTGAACCGGCGAGATGAGACCGTGCAGTATCGGCGATAAACGGTTGGCCAACGTTTTAGCGACAATGAGATAGATAGCGTTGGAGACGGCGATAGGGCGGAAATCGTCGAGGTGAAGAGCGGGAGATTTCTTCGGAATAAGTACGATGTGAGCCCTGTTGATACGATCAAAACCATAGTTACCCGAGCAGAAATCAGAAGCCACCGCGAGGACGTCCCATCCTTGTAGAAAGAAACGGGAAAGCCATCCGGTCCCGGGGAAGAATCCCCATTCAGGCTCCACGCAGCGGACTTAAGCTCAGCCAAGGAAATAGGCCGAGTGAGAAGAGAGCAGTCAGCGTCCGAGACCCGGGGGACCCCCTCCCCGAGCCACCGCCATCGCCGAGGGGGAAGGGCAGAAGAAGAACGGCGGAATTGCTCAGTGATGGCATACCCATCGCACGATCATCCGAGAGAACTTGCTCATTGATGGAGATATTCCGGATAAAAATTTAGACGACGCCGGTTTGCTAGCCGCCCGATGAAAGAAAGAAGTGTTGGCGTCGCCCTCCTTGAGCCATTTAACCTTAGACCTTTGGCGCCATTCAATACAACGCTTTTTGTCCTCAGCCTGAACCCGAGCAATAGCATTCGAGCGGTCAAGAAGCTCGCCCATAGAAAGGTCACGATCGTTCTCCAAGGAGTCCAGCTCGTCCAAGGATCCCAGTCTTCTTCACGGTTTTTATACCAGCTCGCAATGTTTTTACGCCTCGTTGGGATCCCGACTTTAGACCAGTTCCGCTGACCCTTTGTTTTAGGATACCCAGGCGGGGGATCCTCGGTTTTTAGTTTTCGTACGAGCTCGGTTGCCCGTTACCAGTCGGACGGTTTTTCTAGAGTGACTTTTCTAGAGAGTCTCTCTCACCCGTTTCAGTGGCGTAGTTTGGGAGTAGACCTATCCCTCTATTGGACTGCGCTTTCAATTAGAGGGCGAGACGGAAGAGCCTTTTGTTGGCTTCCTCACCACTTGAGTTTACTTTCGCCAACAGACTTGACGATTCTACATCCAGATCATCCATATCTACATCTACATCTAGATCTACATAATCAAGAGTTACATCTGAGAGAGTTACCGTTAAAGGTTTGGAGGAAATTACTATTAAAATTTAAATGATTAGAAGTGACTTTAATCTTATTCGAAATCCCTATAAGTTAGTGGACGTGTTGGAGAACTTAGTTAGGATGCATTACACAACACCGCATGCCTACGGATGCACCCCAACCCTAAGGTACTTTTAATACCTTAGAGTCATAGTGTGAGGTTTCACACAGACCAAGACACAGACTATCCACTAACTTAAAGGAGTAAATAGAAATTAAGGATCAAATCAATCATCATTATATCAATTCATTATCGAAAACCATGACATAATCTCAATTACAAGAAATTAGCATTTACATGTGCCATCAAGTTCCACAACATAATTTCTAAGACCCAAAATCATGATCTTTAAAACGTAGGAAATCATTATATGTTAGGGTTTGTCATCTAAACTTTATATAAGTATATATATGGGAAGAATGAAAAAAAGGGGGTGAACATGTGAACTACATACCAAACAGTTGAAAATCATTTTCTATGCAGGTAGTGGTAGATTTTTCACCATATATACCTTTCTACTTGCTTGCTTTTGAAAATAATTACCTGTTATTTTTATAAGTTTTCGGGAGAGGTACCAGCAACTGTTGACGTCTCTTCTTTCCTAAACATGTTTGACAGGCAAAAAAGCCTATTGTTCAGTAGCTGTTCATTTTTCCAGGAGACAGGGTATACACCAGACGGTATGGTTTATTTTGTTTCAGTTTTTGGTTCGGTTAATTATGTATAGTGCTTCTCTTCTGTTCAGTTAGATTTTTTGGGGACATTGTATGTACTAGCAGACACTGTACATGTAAAATTATATGGAAATTAATGAAATGAGATTTTGGTGCCAATTGTCTCTATTATCTTGTGGTTATGTTGTAGATGTGAATGTCATGTGGAAATATAATCGTGCGAAAAATTTTCCCATAAATTTATACTTTTAATGCGATGTCAATAAATGTAATATTGCGAATTGTGTCCGTAAACGGGTACCCGGATCCTCGGGGGTTCACATTAGTTATCCCATATGAGATTATTTTTAAAGTGTCACCGTTAATATTTTAAATTACATGGCAACACCCACCATTTGTTCCAAATAAAGCACCTAGGATACTAAATAGCCTTATAAACTTGTAGTTTTATTCTAGTTAACATGATTTTTTGATATTATGGCAAAGATATGGTATAAGTAATTTGGTCAATGTGGATCTAGGATATCAAGACTCAAGTTAGGGGCCTTAGGGCACTATTATGTTTTCACGCAAGGATAATCGCCAGATTAGCCAAGCTCCAAATAAGCACATGTTTCCAGTAATTATTAACTTCTAGGAAGTTGGAAATTGCCACAACGCTAAGAGAAACGAAAATGTTATTTTCAAGAAACTGAACAACAATCAGAAGCATACTTCACCAAAGTTCACCAATTCCAGCGTGAGTGGGACATTAGTTGGAATTGTAAAAGCATATAAGAAAATTAACTAAATGTGTAAACCAACTCGACAATCAAAATACATATATGACAAGTCATATGTCAAAATACATGTGCATCGCATTTTCCCTGTTAAGCTTGATAAACGAGGATGATGAAAAGCTCCCTGACAAAAGAACGCTTAAATAAATACAACTTTTTGTCCACATTAGAAAATTCATATTTGGAAAAGCAGACTTACGAGGCTGCCTACCTGATGACGGGAATACATGGCCAACAGCATATTGAGGATCATGCATTGGAGGGCCATCTTCGATGTTCGATTTGACTCTGCATTGAGGTAACATATTAAATTATAAAATATTTATCAATGCAATTACATAAGGAAGCACTAACCAGTCAGAACATACAATTAAGTGAAGTAGGGCTTGTTTGAATGAAAATAAAAGAACAATGTAACAGAATACTGATATTTTCATTCAAATACAGCACAAAATTCCTTAAACATATCAAGAAAAAGCCAACCCAAGTAAAAATGAAAGCTCAAAGAACCATTCATATGAAATGATATTTAACAAGCTACTAATGTTTAAATCGTCATTAACCTCTTAACATGGCCTCAAATTTCAGCGAAATTCGGTCGAATTTCTGTCGAATATCGATATCCTGTCGAAATCGAAATTCGATCGAAATGGCCGAAATGACCGAAATATGGGAGCCTTAGTACAAACCGAAATTCTGTTTCGGTCGGTCACCGAAATGGTGACCGAAACCGACATTTAGGACCTTGCCCCTTAAAAACTTTTAGGATGACAAAAATCTATGCATCATTCTTCATTATAATATTATGACATGTAGTAATAGGTACTCTAAGTTTAATAGGTGCACCATTTCCCTTTTTACTGTCTCCACATAACAAAATCTTCCCCAAAAGAAGCATATCTATTTCCCAACAAAATGGTGCAGAAAGGGGCAGACACTTTGCTCTTGACCTATACCGCAAATCAGTAACAATGTCAACGGTGGGCCAATCAAACATGAGGTTCAAAACCCTCCTAATTCATCGATGAGGACTGCAACAGTGAGCAAGTAAAAAATCCACATCTGCATCCTTCAATACAATGGGATGCATTGCAAATAGCATGGAGAAATCGACCTTGGCTCAATCTCATGTAAACAATAAGATTTAAAAAAAACTGATCTTTATGCAAAATTACTCAAGGGTTTTCCTCTTTGCAGTTGTTATACTTGGTAATCAACATCGTCTTACCACAATGCCCCATTTAAAATAATTCAAAAGCGAATCCCAAATCTTGGCCACTCCCTCCCTTCTCTCAGAAAAGGCTTTGCCATCAAGGGCTCCAATGGATTGTCCTCGAGGATCATTGGATCCCCGGACCCCTCCCCCTCTCCACTTTCCCCAATCACTACCCAATCACTATGACATCTCCTAGACCGCACCACCGTCCCCCTCACTTTACCTCATCCATCATGACACCCCTCCGCCATCACTGTTACACCACCACCACCAATGTATATTGTATAGACATACCCTGTATAGAAATATACCTAAATATGTTACATGGTTACACATGATAAAACGTATTTTGAAGTCATTTTTCAAATACACGAGTATATATATTGTTAATTATCTATTATATAAGTTATTTAATTTAGCATATTACATTATTTATTTATTCTGTTGAAAGTATTATCTGTAGGATAGTCTATCCATTTATTAAATATTCATATTCAAATTAGATTATCTGTTTCCATATATTGTATACATATTCAAGGATATGGTTTGCGAATTTTTAGTATCCGCAAGTATAAGTTTCACATATTTCTATCCGGATTTTAAAATGGATATGGATATGGTAACACATATATTTGTATTATATCTGTCTGATTGGTACCTACTTAAATGGTCTGGTGATAGTGCAGTGTGCCTACCACCCAAAAGACCAGGGTTCAAATCCCCCCTTGTGGGGGTTGCGTTAGGTAGTCGACAGTCAGTGTAAAAAATAGTTGAATCTTTCAACATGGATTTGAGCAAGAATCCATGTAGCCAACCCTACTTATAGTGGGAGAAGGATTCGCCATATTTATATCTGTTTGATTGTATCCCTAATTTGAATACAATCAATCTGTATATAATTGAATCATAAGCAGGCAAGAAATTGGATTAATCACCAATGCTCTAATCAAACATTTAAGTTTTATGTCCTCGCATGGAAGTGCATATAGTACAATGAAAGACATAATCATCAAATTCTAGTTAAAAGAGCCTTCTTTTGAAAGACCAACATGTCTAATAATAAGGAATATCAAAAGGGTCATCCGAATAATAAACATACAAGTACAACATTAGCAAGAGATTTCTGGATATTTGGAGTAATGTAGGTAATAAACGTGTGATTGGTAAGAGATTAGTGATGAATCAAGGTGGGAAAATCCACGATAGACCAACATTGTAGAAGATTTTTTACTTTATAAGTCGGTGATAATGTGTTTCTAGATATTTATATATTTCACAAACCAAGGGAGTGGGTAATTTAGCAAAAAGAAAAGGTTAATTTAGATAAAAGAGTATTGAATAGAATTCCACAGAAGGTTGGTGAAGTGGCCAATTATTATTGCAATTATATCGTAGTATTTTAAAATACATCTATCAATTTTATGGAAATATAATCCAAATCACCTCACATGATTGAACAAGAAATTATGAATATTCAACTAAATCCAACATATGAGGAAATGACTACAAAGTGTTGATCGATGAAAGCACCAATTATGACATGACGGACACAATTCCCATGGTCAAAGTCATTTGATAAAATCACTAAAGGGTATAAGCTACTAAGGAGTAAAAACACCATCAGACAATAATCTTCACATTCTCTTTAACGAGGCTTAATATTTCGAATTTTTTAGGACAAATTTTCCACAAGGACAGTAGATTGTGACAACTAAATTATATGAATATCAAAACAAAAAAGGAATAAAACCAAATCACTTCTTACTAGTTATTTCGTACACCTATAATACATCCATGCAACAATTTCTCGATTACATCACTCATTACATAAGATTCTTGCTTATGATTGCCACTGATCCTCGTCGATAATTACACTGATGTACAACTAACCATAAAACCACCAAAATCTGTGCATTGCACCCATGTGTGAAAGAGAAGGGTGGTGTGACTAGATGTTTTCACCCCCATACTTATATGGTTATGCTGTGATATTTACTCCATTTTATCTTAGGGATTTTTACCCCATGAACCCTAGAATCAATATAAATTACCTTCTTGACCTTGTAAACATCGTTATTATCCCCTCGAACCTGTAAACTTGCTCCGTCTTACCCTGCAAATCCTACCATTAGGTTTACTTTTACTTGAGTCAATATCTTGGGTTAATCTAACTAAAGGAGAATTGGACAGTGGATCTTCTACCTCCTCATCTCCTTCTTTCTTCCTCCATTCTTATTTTTCTTCTTCCTCTTTATTTTCTCTCTCTTCACCCCATGTCCATCCGTCCATCAAATCACCAAACTTTTTGTATTTTCACGGATATACAATCTCTTATGATCACTAAAATGATTTTTTTCGAAATTTTTTTAACCAATTAACCAAAAATTTGAGGTCGATAAAAAAATAGACCATCAACGATGACTTTAAAATCTTCATCAACAACTAAACCCCAACAATAGAAACCCAAATCTTAATGAACCTGCCATGGTGTAGCGATTTCATCTTCAAATCTCAACAAAAAAAAACTCTGTTTCATCTCTCGCCAAGTGCTGAACGAGGAAGAAAAGGGGAGCACCAAGAGTCAGACGAGGAAGAAAAGGGGAGCTCTGCTTCATCTCTTGCCAAGATCTGCTTCGCACCCCTCCACCCAGCTTCGAGGCTTGAGCACCATGTTGATATCTACCTCAGCCTTTGCTTCATAGTTTAACCACAAGATACAATACCAAGAGCCGAGCTCCAGATCTCTTGACATTGTCATTGTTTCCCCTCTCATCGACCCATCGGAGTTCGAAACCTCGCTACCCATCCAATCATTGACAGGGCCTTTCTCCAGCACCTGAGCAGCCACCTGACCCTCTTCACCGGGATCCAACACCCCGCAAATCTTACAGGGCTCATTGGAGAGTTGCGAAGGGGAGGATTGGAAGTCTGGGCAGAGGTAGAGGGGAGAAGAGGGGGCTGGGAGGAGGTCCGAGGGGAGGCCTAGGTGGAGGCAGAGGGTCGATTGTCGTGGTGGAGGGGCGGAGGTCGAGGAGGTGGGTAGATATGTGTTGAATGGGGAAAGGGAGGTGAGGAGAAAGAAAGGAAGGAGGGCACTCATTGTAATTTTGATAAACAAAATGGGCATTATGCGAAAGAAGATAACAGAATCCGGTTGATTTTAACAAGCATATACATGGGAGGTAACCACATGGTTTGTGCGGTAAGAGTTAGCAAGTTTACGGGATCGAGGGGAAAATAACGATGTTTACAGGTGGAGAAGGCATTTTAAAATGTTTCTAGGTTCGAGGGGTAAAAATACCTTTATCTTATATTTAAAATTTTGATTTCGGATTATGTCAAACCATGACTCCAACATAAATCCGTTGAAGTGTGTATTATTATTTTATGTTTTAAATAACATATTACACACCGCATAATCTACGCATATGCATACTCCTTTGCTTACAAGCTTAATCACATTAGATTGTCATGCCGAATAAATATCGCATACTCTGAATCTTGACCATGCCTCCTAAGATTCCTAGCTAACATCAATCATCCATTCCTTAGATAACTATAGTATGATGCTACCACACCATGCTCGCCTCTCATGTTATCTTGTAATGAATAATCAAAATTTTAGGCTCGTGATAATGCCTTCTTGCATGTAAATAATCGATAAATGTTGGTGTTGGAGTATTTGGTTGTATGCGTCATCTATGAGGGAGATGGGTAAATTGATCCCTCCAGGATCCATTTACCCATCCACAGTTTAGTCTCACATCTACTAGTGGTGGGACTTGGAGGCTCTGTGGAGGCTATATAAGGAGCCCCAGACCTCCTGTATCCAATGAGAAAAAGCAATGAAACATATGCCCCTTTGAGGGCTTCTCCTGTGGTTTCATCCTGCTCCTTAGGGAGTAGGGTTCCAACTAAAATTCTTGTGTTCCAAGATTATTATTCATGTTCTTATGCTCTATTTATCATTTCCGCTTCCGCTGCATATTTTCTAACATGATATCAGAGCGGGTTCGATTCTTGGAGATTTGTTTTATATGCAATTTGAGATTCGATTCTCGAGAATGTTTTTTTTATGTTATTTATTTATGTATGAAATTTGATTATCAAGAAGAGTACGTTCTACATAAGTTCTTGAGATTTGGATTTGAAGATTATTATTTTTTTGAATGTTTGAGATCTAAGGTTTTGTTCAAGTTGAGTCGGTGGCGGCACCACCTCGGCTTCCTGACATCCAGCAGTCCTAGCCACCCAGGCGATCCCAGAACTTCTGCAAGGCAGCGATTGCCCCCTCTAGACCACTCTCATCTCCTGCGGCAGCAGTGCCACCCTCAGTTCCAGGCGGCGCTAACACCTCCAAACCGAAGTCTCGATCGGTGCGGCGTACCCAAACTGGCTTCAACCTCCACTCCGGACGGTGGGGGCAATATTGCAGGCGAAGCAGATCACTCGCGGCATCACACGGGGGCCCCAAAGGCCAAGCCCGAAGTCGCACCTCCCCCTCATCTTCCTACTTCCGCGCATGCACTCCAGATCTTCTCCAGGCGAAGCCGCGCCTCATGCACACCTCCTGCATGTGTGCAGGTGCCCTGCACAATGCCTCAGGCGGAACCTTCCTCCTCGCAGCACGCGCAGGCCGCCACCATTGAGCCCCAACAGAGCTCCAGGAGGCTCCACATCCTCGTCGCTTAGGCTCGCCGCAGCCCAGGTGGCAACGCGTGCATCTCCCAGGTCCCAGCAATGAAGTCTCCTCGTCGAAGGCCTGTCCCAATCTGTCACGGCCCATCAGTGGCGTTGCCACCACCTCGCAGCACGTGCGAACGAAGCCCTCTCTCCGTGCGATGAAGTTGCGCTCCCTCCTTCCCCCGCGCGCGAGCCTCCTTAGGCGTAGCTCCAGGAGGCGCTCCTCCCTCCACATCTGCTGCTCTAGACTCCAGGGCGACGTTCCAACATGGAGCCGAACACCAAAGGGGGCGGTGGCGTTTGAAGGGTTCCCACAATGGGAACCCTAGGCCGAAGGCCCTGTTTATTAAAAAAATTGAAAGCCCAATAGTGGGTTAAAAAATGGAGGGTGTCCCAGCTTCAAAAAAGGGGGGGCTCTATTTGGTTTGGGCGAGTATAAAAAAAGTGGGGGTTGTATTAAAAAGAAGAAGTAGAAGGCCCGGCGAACAAAAAAAAGGAAGAAAGGCCATGGTTTTAAAAAAAGGGGAATGACCCATTAAAAAAAAGGAAAGAGTGGGACTATTTTTCGAAAAAGGCACGTACAATAAAAAGTCGTACGCAGCTAAAACATCGTACAAAAAAAGGGGAGAACGATTATAAAAAATGATTTCAAAAAAATGATTTAAAAAAATGTTTGGACGGTTTATAAAAAAAATGGATAAAAGCCGCAAGTTCATGATTTTCCCCATTCTTCTTGTCTTCTCCCTACATTGTTGATGTCATTGTTTCCGACAAGTACGGGAGAAAGGGGGAGTATATGTACAGTCACAGGTCTTCTCCAGACAACAGATTCCAGACCATTCATTCGTTTAGAATCTACATATTTTCTCATATTTTAAACTCGACATTCAGATTGGTCAGAGTCAAAGTTCGAGGCACTCCATGTTTGAGTGGCCCATTTTTCGAGTCCTCCAGAGAGAGACTCATTTTCAGACACGCGGACATATGCGGCCTTTATTCACATTAGCATATGTTTGCCATCTTTTGTGTGGTCCCCATCATTCTTATGTTTCGGCCAGAGTTTTCATGTGAGCCATAGGGACTCCATAGTAGAGGATCATTCCCTATGCCATGTGGGCAAGGGTTTTCATGTGGTATCATAGGGAATCGAGAGTAGAGTACTGATGTAAAAGTCCTCCGACTGGCCCGACTAGTAGGTCCGACTAGACTAGTAGGTGGGGTGGGTGACCGAGTACTGAGTAATTCCGACTAAGTCAACTAGATGATCAATTTTTGCTTGGAGATACCATTTTTTTATTTTTTTAAAGCAAACTTATTCTAATGCGCTTAATGTTTTATTTAAATTCAATTACTTCTTTTCTTTCATTATGGTAATATAAAAATTGTACAAATCTATGTAAATGTATAAGACTATACATATAAAAATGATTATATACTTAAAATATTTAAAAAATTCAAATCCGATTAAAGTCTGACCCCGATTAATCGTCCGACTGCCGATTAATCCTTAGTCAGTGACCCTACCGACTGAGTACCGGCTACCGATTTTTGCAACCTTGGAGTAGAGTACCATTCTCTGTACCAGATGGGAGAGACCCAGTTCTCCGACAATGAGACTACTTCCAGACTCCATTCTCCAACGATCGTGGACTCCGACGAGGATTGCACTTCCACGACCTTCTCAGTTCGGCCCTTTTCAAAGATGGAACAGTTGTCCACATTGATGTGGTAGGCCAGAGTACCCCGACGAGGAGACTCATTTTCATTTGTAGTGACTCTGACAGGCGCAGTTCAGAGCACATGCTCTCCGACGAGGAGATTCAGTTGACTCACACTCCAACCCGTTCGTCCTCCTCACCTACACGATATGAGAAGCAACGTCCTCGACAGCAGCCGACAGTTGTACGCGGTGAGTTGATAATGTCTGAAGTGTCATGTAACATGAGTTGAGTTTCTTTCTGTTTGTCCAAGCCGGACATTGCATGCTCCAGCTTGAGGGGGTGTTGGAATATTTGGTTGTATGCATCATCTATGAGGGAGATGGGTAAATGGATCCCTCCAGGATCCATTTACCCCATCCAC
Source organism: Ottelia alismoides (assembly GCA_037367405.1). Lineage (NCBI taxonomy): Eukaryota > Viridiplantae > Streptophyta > Magnoliopsida > Alismatales > Hydrocharitaceae > Ottelia > Ottelia alismoides. The sequence goes on along the minus strand of JAZKJV010006786.1, from coordinate 93,702 downwards.
AGTTTAGTCTCATATCTACCGGTGGTGAGACTTGGAGGCTCTGTGGAGGCTATATAAGGAGCCCCAGACCTCCTGTATCCAATGAGAAAAAGCAATGAAGCATATGCCCCTTTGAGGGCTTCTCCCGTGGTTTCATCTTGCTCCTTAGGGAGTAGGGTTCTACGTAAAATTCTTGTGTTCCAAGATTATTATTTTTTCCAAGATTATTATTTTTGTTCTTATGCTCTGTTTATCATTTCTGCTTACGCTTCCTATTTTCTAACAGTTAATATTGTTGGAGTATATGTGCCATGTGTAGATGGGTAATTGAATCCCTCCATGGTCCAATTACCACACATAGTGGTTTAGTCCCACATCTACTAGTTGCGGGACTTGGAGAGTCAGTGGGGGCTATATAAGAAGCCCCGCACCCATTGTACCAGATGAGGAAAGTGAAAAGAAAACACAAGTCCTTTGAGGCATTCTCCCGTGATTTCATCCCACCCCTCAGGGAGTAGGGTTCCACGTAAAAATCTCGATGTTCTTTATTGTTCTTATTCTTTATCTCCGATTACGCTTCCGCATTCTCGTTTTCTAACATGGTATAAGAGCAGGTTCGATTCTTGAGGATTTTATGTTCATTCGTTATTTGTTCGAGATTCGATTATCAAGAAGATTCAGTTCTTGCTTTTTCTTGAAGATTTATATCTGAAGATTTAATTTTGTAGCATTCAAGTTCTTGATCAAGTTCAAGATAGATCTAGGGTTTCTTGAAACCCTAATTTTCAATTGTTACAAAAGTTCGGAAGATTGATTCATGCAGATTTATTATTGTTGAAGATCACACTCATTGTTCTAGGGTTTCATATGAAATCCTGATTCTGGCGGCAACCAGCAACATGTTTGGGTTCAGCTTTTAAAACCCTAATTCGAAGAAGAGGAGCCAACTTCAATCGCATATTGTGGCGACATTTTCCTAGGCACAAGCAACATGTCTCACGGGTTTCTCCCACTGCGAAACTCTAATCAAGAAGAAGGTCTCAACACCTCCAACGATGCTTCTCCGTGTGAGAGAGAAAAAAGAAAGAGAAAGGAGTTCGGTGAAAAATGCAGCCCCGACATCCAAAGCCGTAACCTCCAGCAAGCTCCTCCCTACCCAGATCGCCTCTTGGCCACCGTTCTCAAAGAAGAAACTAGAGGGCTCGGTGCCCTCTCCAATGACCTATTCTAGTTCAGAGGCGGCGATGGCAGAAGAGGTGCTCCATGGGTTTCTCCGCACTAGACGAGGCATCCCCCTCCATGAGGTTCAATTGTGCACCGCCACGGGGTCATTCCCAAACCTCCTCTTTCGGTGATACCCTCAGTTTACCACAAGCAATGCAACTTCAGTCCCCAGCTTCTCCTTCGCAATGAAGCCCGGGCGGTGGCCCCTCCCTATCGCATCTATCTCCGCATGCGGTGGCACACTCCAAGCGGCGCACTCCTATCGCGAAAAGCCATCTCCTCTCTTTGTTGCATATCCAACCAACATCTCCTCCATGCTTCTGCAATAGTTTGATGCGCACATGTGTGCGATCAATATTTGTATGATGCTCATCTTTGTTTTTTGGTCTCAGAGTTTTTATGTGATCCATAGGGACTTCATAGTAGAGATCTCATTCTCTTTGCCATTGTGGGCTAGGGTTTTATGTGGTTTCATAGGGACTCCAGAGTAGAGATCCCATTCTATGAGCCAGTATGGGAGAGACCCAGTTCTCCGACAAGGAGACTTTCAGACTCCATTCTCCAGCGATCGTGGACTCCGACGAGGATGTTTCCACGGCTTTATCAATTCGGTCCTTCAGAGATGGAGCAGTTGTCTACATGATGCACAGTCTTCTACATGTGACGGGCTAGACTACTCTGACGAGGAGACTCATTTCAGTTTCAATGACTCTGACAGATGCAGTATAGAGCACATGTTCTCCAACGAGGAGACCCAGTTCGACTCACACTCCAACCTTGGTGTTCCTCCTCACCTGTACGGCATGAGAAGCAATGTCCTCAACAGCCACCAACAGTTGTGTATGCGTTAAATTGATATTGTTCGTAGTGTCTTGTATTGTGAGTTTGAGATTTATTTCTGTGTCCAAGCTGAGCATTGCATACTCCAGCTTGAGGGGAGTGTTGGAGTATATGTGTCATGTGTAGATGGGTAATTGGATCCCTCCATGGTCCAATTACCACATTCAGTGGTTTAGTCCCACATCTACTGGTTGTGTGACTTGGAGACTCGGTGGGGGCTATATAAGAAGCCCCACATCCATTGTACCAGATGAGAAAAGTGAATAAAAAACACAAATCCTTTGAGGTGTTCTCCCGTGATTTCATCCCACTCCTCAGAGAGTAGGGTTCCACATAAAAATTCAGGTGTTCTTTATTGTTCTTATTCTTTATCTCCGATTACGCTTCCGCATTCACATTTTCTAACAGTATCGTTCTCACGTTGCTTGATGTAAATGGAAGAATGGAGTATTCACTTAACTCCCTTTACTGGAGTACTCACATTCACAATGTTGTTACCCTTCTCCTAGTGTCTTTTCTCTATCCCCAACCTCTGATCTTCATTGTAAGCTATGCCATGCAACTGTCTCGTTTACTCTATCTCCCTCCTCTCATCTTCAATATTTACCATGTCATGCAACTGTCTCATTTTATGCCCTTTTGCATCCCCTAGCTCTCTTGCATGTATTCATCCAATCCATTCCAAAACCTTCTCAAAAGCCTTTCTCTCATCCCCCCCCCCCCGCCGCCACTTCATCAAAAACATCAAAAATGTCAATCTTAGTTGCAATGGTGCAAGCTGCAAAGAAACTAAATGGCACCTCCTCCCATTTTGCCAAACAAAGTTTCTTTTAGGAAAATGGATCATCATAGTTTAGGCTTGCCCCAAAAAACAATATCACATTCACGGTTTTAAAAAATCATGTTAACCAAAATTCCCAGAGGAATTTGGCATACCCTAGTACATTTTCAACATAGAATCTATCTTGGCAGATCACTATCCCATTCCTAGCAACCTGAATTCCCCCAAAACATATCCAACACTTACGTTGTGTTCTCCTCTTAATCTGTCCAATCAGCATCCTTTGAGTCCCAAAAAATAGTGGTATTCTCGCATGTGAGCCACTAAGTCCCAATGCATCCCAAATCTCTGGAGCTAGGGCATACGAAGAAAATGCTCAATATCATCACACCCTCATAAGCAGCAGTGACATGAGCAATCTGCTTCCTGAAAGAATCTTGCTCTTGGAGAAGCCAACATCGCCCATTCGCACCACAACAGCCACAGAATGATTTTGATCCTCAAAGGCGCCTTTCAACACCAAATTCTCATGTCGTCCAGCACTAGAATACCATGGTCAATCATGGTTTAGGAGTACAGTAATTTGTACTCCTTCATCGAGAATGATCCATCACTCCCACTTGTTGGTTGGCACCTCAAAAGTAGTTGGAAATTCATATAAGAGCAGAAACTAGCCCATCCTTCGTTCTAAAATGATTCATCGAAACAAAAAATGGGTCCAGGTCTGATTCTCCCGTACATCAACCACTCAAGCCCCTGAGTTTCAGCACTTACAAACAAATGCTAGAAACGATCAGAAAGGAGCCCCTCTTTGGTCCAATCATCCTGTGGAAAAGCATAACCACCTCTACCCAAGCTTAGGACGCAATTAGGATGATATCCCTTTCATGCATAATCCACTCACATGCACATTTTGAATCCGTTGCACCGTTAACAGACCCCTTGCCCTGTACACCTCAACGGCTTATTGTCTCAGTTTCTTTGTCCTATTGCACTGCAACATGACCATTATTGTGCACCAGTACACTTGTAAACTGGTGTACACTCGATCATTTTTAACCAACTTGATTTTCACAGTTACAGTGGTACACACTTGCATACACCGTTACATTTTCGACTATTGGTTTTGAACTTAGACGATTCAATGTTCTAATTTGTGTCTAACTAAAAGTGCACTAACATCAACTTTTTGAACCGATGCACCTTGTAAAAGATAAATCCGATAAGATGTGTGCTTTTTAAACAGTTTGGATTACAGTGAAGTAATTCAATTACGTAGAGTTAGTAAGTCGTAGGCAGGCCAAGCTAACCCATGTCGGGAGGAAACGAGAGGAGAAAAAAAATCAAAATCACAGACAAACTGCTTCAAGAAGCACAAGGTGTTCGCCCTGGATAGACAGGGACCCTTCCATCCCGCAAGCCTTCTCTCCAACTACCCTAGCAAAGGCAACCAATCAGCATGTCGTAACTTACCAAAAGCTAGCAGAAAGCCCAACTAAGTTAGCGGCAACACAACCTCTTGCATCAAGAAAGCTGCCTCACAAACAACCATCTTCTCTTGTGATTAATTGAAGGAAACAAAGGCAAACTTCTCCTCATTAACCCTAAGCCCAGAAATATCTCCAAAAAGCTCAAGTACCAATGAAATTCCTTTTGCCACCTCGATGACATCCTCCTGAAGGAATATCATATCATTTGCAAATTGTAAGACGGGTACGGACAACTAACCCTGATTGAAACCCCAACAGAAGTCACCCTGGACAGATCTCTTTACTAAAGCTACTATGATATCATCCATAATTAAGAAAGAAATTGTGTCAAAGGACACACATACTAAACATCACAGTGAGGCTGAAAGAAACCTCTTGCAAGCTCCCAGCATGTCCATTTACCAACACTGAGCAAGAAGGCGTAGAAATGCACCTCTCCGTCTAAGTGATATAAGCATCCGAGACCACACAAATATCCAATCCAAGCATTCACAAGCATTAGAGGTATCCATCTTCCACATAATCCGCTTGACATTCGGAGGCTTCCAATCTGCAACGGTCTCTAAGTTCACGATAACACCTTCCATCAGATGCTGGCCCGGGATAAAAGCTAACGGGGCCTGCAAAACTAGAACCCACCACCCCCTACAGTTAGCTAGCAAGCATCTTAACCATAATGAGATGCATTTGAAAATATTAGTGGTTGACCTTACTATTTACTTAATATAATAATGGGGTGGACACCTCAACGGTGTTTTCCCTTTTTTTTGAAATCTTGAAATAGGGGGAGACACTCGTTGGTGTTCGCCCCATCCTTTATTCAAAAAAACGAGGGCAAAAAAAGGGAAAAAGTTACAGAAAGTCCGGTAGCCGGAGCGACCAACTACAACACCCAATCATCTACCAAACACTTGGTATGTATCTCCACATTTTCCTTATAAAAGCGCTACCCCGAGAACAACAAGGCATTCCTCCCCAGCCAAATGGCCCAAAGGACGGCCAGAGGAAGGATCAACTCCCTTATAGATCTAGTCCTATTTGCCATCAGCGAGCCGCAGAAAGACTCGATAGCCATAACGCAACACCAGGCCAACCCCGACCCCTGCTAGATCGGAATCACCTTGGGGCACTTGAGGAACAGGTGCTCGATGGACTCCACCGCCTCCTCGCAGAGCATACACCTGTTCGAAGTGGCTCCAAGGAGCCTGGTACACCGGTCCCTCGTCATCAGCCTTTATCTCCGAAGCAGCCATAAGAAGAAACCAATACGCTCAGGAAGCTTGAGCGACCAGAGGAACGCACAATCGTGGATCAAGATCTCCGAGCGGGACGACGGCGGCCTACAAATAGCCCCAAAGGCCCTTTTAACTGTAAACTTACCCTCACGCCAACCCCAATGGTCTCTTCCCTCCGATGGACGCCCCACCTCCGTGATCGCATCCGGCAGGCCCAAAAAATCCTCCAATCTTTGGTCGGAGAAAGGGGAGGAGAAAGTCGGGCACCAATTTCTATTCGACCAACACGCTGCAACCGTCGTCAATTTGTCATCCGCGAGAGCAAATAATCGTGGAAATCGCGTGCACAGCCCCCCCCCCCCCCCCCGTCCAATCGTCAGTCCAAAAAGCAAAAGATTCACCCCCACCAAGGATCGGTCTGAACAAAGATAAGTTCTTGGAGAAGACCTCCACGACACCCTTCCAGAATGGAGTCGTATATTCCGTTTGAGCATCCGGCCTCGGAGGCGTCCCTGTAACATTGTAAATCTTGCACAGTACGGTACAAACAAGGTCCTCTCCAGGTCCCCAGGTCCTCTACGGTACAAGCAGCAAGGCCTCGTTCATTTGTTGGAGACATTTTACTCCCAAACCTCCCTGATTCTTCGTGACCGTAATATCCTCCCACCCAACAAGGTGGATGCCCCCCGCCCCCCTCCCCCTATGAGTTCCCCATAAGAAGCCACGCATTCTCTTCTCCAACCGAGACCTAATACCCTTTGGGATATGCCGGTTGGAAAGGAAATAGATCGGAATGGAGGAGAGGACCACCTTCAGGAGTACCAACCTCCCTCCCCCCCCCCCCGACAAGACCGCCGACTTCCATTCCGCCAACCTCATTTCCACCTTCTCGACGACCCCCAGCCAATCTTTCGTCCTCGTTCTGCCCGTAGACAAAGGCATCCCCAAATAATCCAACGGCAAGGAGCTCCAACACGAACCCAACGTAGAGCACAGGCACCGGCCTCCACCACTGAGAGACCAATAGGGACGACCTTCGACTTATTGGCGTTCTTGAACAACTCGGAAAGTTCGCTGAAAATTTCCAAAGCCAAGGCCATGCCACGAGCCTCTGCAACCCCCCCCCCCCAATGAAGAATAGAGTATCGTCAGCGTATTGTAGGAGCGGAATCAGTGAACCCTCCCTCGAGTAGCCACTTGAAAGCCCACAGTTGACGACCCGAATCGCGATGCTAGCGAGGACATCCGCCACCAGGACAAACAACATAGGAGCAAGAGGGTACCCCTGGCACACCCCCCTCCGAGGCTGGAAGAAGCCCCCTCCGTGCGACCATTCACCATGATCGTAAAAGAATACGTTGTAACACAACGCCTCATCCAAGCGATCCAATTCTCAGTGAACCCCTTCCTCCTCAACACCGACCAAAGGAACCTCCAGTCCAGACTATCGTAAGCCTTAGCAAAGTCCACCTTCCACAAAACACCGCTCTTATCCCGTCTCCGCCAGTCCGTAATGATCTCAGAGGCGAGCGTGAGGCAATCCGAGATCTGTCTCCCGGAATGAAAGCAGATTGCAGCGGGGAGATAAGGCAAGGAAAAGCACTACTCAATCTAGCGGTGAAGACCTTCGCAGTAATCAGATATAACGTGTTAACACCGCAATAGGGCGGTAGTCGTCAATAGAGTCCGGCGCCGCGGATTTGGGTAGCAAGATGATTAAAGCACGGTTGATCCTTACAAAGCCCGCATTACCCAAGCAAAATTCAGAGACGACCTCCAACACCTCTGCGCCAACCAAATCCCAGAAGTCTTTATAAAACGAAACCGAGAAACCGTCTGGCCCAGGTGTTTTCCCTTTTTGAACTAAAAAAAGTTATTGATTGAAAGCCCTCCACTTATGGGCAAACCTTGCACTTAGGAAGCAAGAAGATGAAAATCTGTTCATCAAATAAAAACCCAAATTCCCAAGTTTGAATTCCTCGCAATAGCCGTACATCCACAGATATAACATTCCAAAACTCAAAATAAGAAGAAAGGAAAGCAATTAGGCAAAGGGTAGTCGCCTACACTGAGACCAAACACCATCGTGGGAACCTCTTGAACACCAAAATCACGCACCAACCCTTCAGTACTCCAAAGACAACATCTAAATCCACCTTCCTATGCAACATTCACTTTGCAAGAACACCTCCATCTATAGGTTTTGAAATGATGCGCCACTACATCACTCACTTCTATCTCATGCACTCCCCCCCCACTATCACAAAGTGGATCAAGTTCCTTCAACACCTACGGCAAGCTACATCGTGAAAAAAAAACCTAGTGTTAGTGTCAACCCTCCTTCAGTCAAGCCTATTGCAACCTCTTCCGACACCACTCAACTTCTCTGTTCTTATCCTCCAACAAAATGATTTCCCAATGCTTTCTCCTAGCAACCATATCCAAAGCCAACATCTCCATAATGTCCTCCACACCATCGAGTCTCACCAACTCGGCATGTACCAAAACAACTCTCCTTTGGCCTCAAATGAATCTCCTTCCACACACAATCATCATTTTCCTATGAGCCAACAACATTGAGGCAAGATGCTTAGCCGTCGACCCTGACACCTACAAGCTCAATCAGAAATCTGCCACCATATCAAAAAGACTATCCTCCGGAAGCCACTAGCGTTCAAATCGAAAGATATTTCACGGCCAACCGCCATCACAGAAGACACGGTCACATGGCAAACAAGTTTATGATCCAAGTGTAACTTAAACAATAATAGAATTTACCAAAAAATGCCTTGTTAAACATTCATATATATGAGTGTGGTTAAGAAAGGTCGAATATGACCACTACATATGAGGTAGAAACTCTTGGTCAAAGCCTTGGTGCAAACAAATTTATCAAATATATTTTTTGAAAGAAAAAAGGGGCTTTCACCATATAGGTGTGTGCCCAAAAATTTCACCATTAATCACCAGAAATCATTACAAGCCCGTAAACCAGTAATTGACCGAATCACCAATACAAGTTTCAACTCTCAGCTAAAGCACTAGCATGAACTACCACGTTTTCAGCATAAAATCTATCTTGGCGGAACACTTGCAAGTCAAATCGCCCAAATCATAGCTATGCACTCCGATATTTGTCTCTTCGTACCGCCCAATTTTGCCCAATGGAAACCCAGAAACCAAAAATACCATCAAGACAAACTATTTGATTTCCAATTAGGCCCAAGCCTCCACAGAGCTCCCACATCGAAAGAATAGGTGATACGCCTCCTCAACCGCAACCCGACATCGAGAACAGGTGGGATCCATTGCCTGAATAAAATGAGCAAGTCTCTCACCAGTGGGCAGTCTCCATCTTCTAAACAACCACATAAAGATCTTTATCCATGTTGGAACTTTTCATTTCCATATGTTTCTGCAATCTGCAACGAACCCCTAGGGTCGAAAATGGTGGATCCTTCAGCGCCCTGTAGGTCTTGCGAACAGAGAAGGTCTCATCGCACCAACTCCAACTGTCTCAGCCATCAGTGGGCCCATCTGCACTATCCAGCTCCACAATCATCACCAAAAGCTCCTCCAACCATTGTTCTAAGAGTTCAAATCTAAAGTGTGGGAAAAAGGAATGTCCGTACCATGCATCCGCTACTGGATAATTTGGGTCGGTAGTCAACGCCAAAAGACACGGGAATCAAACGTCCGGCACCCCATTTCGCTCCAGTTGTTAGTCCATAATCTAAAGCATGCACTGTCCCCCACAATGGGTCTCAGAAAGGGACGAATGTCATGCATAACACTAGATATTCCACGCCAAAAATAAGAGGGGACATTGCCCAAATCCCCAAGGGTGGGGAGAGAAGAACTAGAGACATACAACCTTCTGAACAACGTACACACCAGATTGTCAGTCTCCCCGAATACGGACAATCCACTTGCTTAGTAAGGCCTTGTTCATCTCCATCAGGTCGCCACCCTCCTTTGAATGCAAAAGAGTCTCCCAATCAACCAACGGAAGTTTGACCGCCCAAACGACGACCAAAAGAAGCACCTTATGATGCCCTCCAGCCTCTTTCGCACATCCACCGAAAAGAGGCTCGAAGATAGAAAGAAAATTCGTGTCGTAGACAACACCGAACGCAGCAGCACCAATCTACCACCTCTAGACAAGCACATAGACTTCCACCCTGCAAGCTTCTACTCCATTTTCTCAATTATCAGTAGCCAATCAGCCAAGCACAACCTCCCAGTACCTGCGGTACGCCAATGTACTGCAATGGCAAGTCTCTGCGTGAGGAGCAGAGACATCCAGCACATAAGCCAATTTTCGTGTCATCCAAAATGAAAGGAACAAACTTTGACTTCTCCCTCTTAAGTCTCAATCCGGAAATTGCACCAAACAAATCTAACACCGTAGACAAACCCCTATAGCTCTCAGAACCACCCTCCACAAAAAGAATCGTGTCGTCTGCGTACTGAAGGAGGGGGATAGAAATCTCCTCCATTGAATAACCATGACAAAGCCCCCAAATACCGTGTGGTCAACCATGACCGACAATACATCAATCGCAAGTACAAAGAGAAGCAAAGCCAATGTGTACCCCTGACGAACCCCACATTGCGGTTGAAAGTACCCACCCTTTGGTTGTCCGTTCGTAAAAACTACACAGGATGCAGTCGTGATACACCTCTTCATCCACGAAATCCTATATGTATAGAAAGCCACGCCTGTGCAGTGATGCCCAAATGAACCGCCAATCCATGCAATTGTACGCCTTTGAAAAGCCCACCTTCCATAGAACTCCTTTGGCTTTCCTTCTCCGCCAGTCTGCTACAATTTCGGTCGTCGAATCCACACTATTCATCAATTGTCTACTAGGCAAAAAAGTGCTCTGTACCGGTGAGATTATCCTTCATAACACATCTTTTAGCCGATTGGCCAGATTTTTTGCCACAATCAAGTAGATTGCATTCGAAAGAGCAATCGGACAGTAATCTTCAACCCTTGCAACAACATCCTTCTTAGGAAGTAAGAAGATAAGGAACCTATTGAGCCACTTAAAACTGCAGTTCCCATCTACAAATTCTGGCACCACCTCCATCACTTCTTCCTCAATCACATGCCAGAATTCCCTGAAAAAGAAAATCGGGAAACCATCTGGCCTGGGCAACCGTCAGCATTCAAATCAAAAACAACCTCTTGAACCTCTTGTGTGATAAAAGGTCTTGTCAACATCTCTGACTACGGTGCAGATATGGTGCCCAACCACCTGGACCCACAATGTGGTAAACACATGCTCATGCCCTTGAAGTAGGCCATTACAACCCTAGCAACCTCCTCTCCAAGATACACCTCTCCCCTGACTTCCATCGAATGTATCATATTTGTCCCCCGACTCCCGTCTGCCATCACATGAAAGAATTTGGTATTAGCATCCCCCTTTCAACCACTTTTGACGGGACCTCTGCCCCCACTTGAATTCTCGCTTTCGATCCTCCTCCTCGAGGATCCTCTGCACAACTCCTTGGCTCACTAACTCCAAATCCAAATCTCTATCATCCTCCAGCAAGTCCAGTCTTGTCGCCTCCTCCTGAGACTGATTCCTCCTTTGCTCCCTCGCAGCACGAGACTACTTTTTGAAGCACATCAGTCTCTTTCAAAGCATTATCAGCTTCAAAACGAGCCTCGTAGTAGCGAACCCCTCCACCACAAACTCAATCCAGAAGGATATGACCAAATCATGAAAATCCTCCTGCAGCAGCCAACAATGCTCGAATCTGAAATATAAAGATGCCCCTCTCCTGTTGCGTGTATCCAAAAAAACCAGTGTATGTTCCAATCTCGATCTAGGTAGAAAGGAAACTGCTGCCAAGTTTTATAACTCCAGGGCTTCAATCGACACAAGGAAACAGTTAATACAAGATCACGACGGAGAGTTTCTCCACGTGTACCTGCAGTTCGCCGCGTCCATGACCTCTAAAGCAAGTTCCCCCACCACATCAACAAAAGAGTCGAATCCAAGATCCTGCGCCCCTCCATCTCCCGGTCAATCCTCTGCAAATAAAGTGGTGTTGAAGTCACCACCCACAAGCCAAGTTGTCTCCGAAAAACTTGTCATGATCTCTCGCAACTCATCCCACAGGATCACATTCGACTAAGATCCTGCAATGACATACACCGATGTGACTACAAAACGAGATTGATACCTCCTACAAACAAGATAAACATACGCCAATTGAACCATCATAATCTCATCCACCAGACCAAACAAGTCACCATTCCAAGCTATCATAATGCCAATCGAGCAACCATTAGCTAGCACAGTTCTGAACTCACTGAGAAGAGGCCCAGCAATGGAGCTACATTTCACTATCTCCCATGAATCAATTTTAGTTTCCTATAGGCATGCCACGCCCATCTTCAAGATAGTCAACAATGAGCTAACAACCAACCGCTTCTCAAATTGACCCTACCCCAGCACGTTCCAAGATAGAATTTTCATTCAGAAACTGTGGGGGAGACTCCTACCACCATTACCCTCATTATATGTGCGACTATTTTCTCGAATAGAACCTCTTCCATGTTCACTTCTATCTCCTTAGATGTGTCCTTGTTAGTTCGCCCCTTTGTACCTTGCGAATCGTTCACCTCTGTCACCCTGTCATCCCCGTTCGGCCCCTCATGTCTAACCACAGATGCTCCCTGCACCAGCGCATCCCCACCAACAGTACCTTCGCGATCACCCCCCAAGATCTCACTTTCAAGAAACTAAAATTCCCACTCTCTTTTCCATTCACATATTTTCTCGAGAAAAACTTCATTTCTTGCTCAACACGTTTAGTTCCTCGAGTAGTTGGCTACTCCTGCAACCACTCTTCTAATATTTTCGCATGATTGCCCCCTTCCTTTTGGTGGACTGGTGGCTTCTCGATAACTCAGGTCTTCTTGAAACGCCCGATGCAGTCATCTTAAGTGTAGGATTTAAAGTGGTGCTTGAAGCTGAGGTGGCGTTTGAAGATCTGAAGAGAAGGGCATTCAAGAAGGGGCGAATGAATTAGGGTTTCCATGCATCACGATCGTCGTTTTGCCTTTGAATCCCCTGTTAATTTCACAATTCCTGAGGCAACCACCATGTTCTCCGATCCTTGGTATCACCGACGATCAAGTGCTCCATCATTGCTGTGGCGTCGCAATCCTGAAGGTCTTCGCTCGAAACAAGCTCCTCCAGTACTTCCAAAAATAACGACACCTTTGTTTTTCCAATCAGGATCGTCATGCGCGTAGTGGACGGAGGCTTGATACCCCGTAAGTCCACCACCTCAGCTCCTTCCCCCAACTTCAACCCCATGCAGCTCAGGCCCACAACCTCACCGAAGTTCGCCAGTGCCTCCCCAAGGACCTCAAATCTCCTGCATCTCACGGCTACCCCCGACATCTTCAGTTTCCATGCCGAATCAACGCTCTTCAAACACCCATCTAAGTACTGAGGATGCCTTCACCGAACTTTGCCCTTCAACTCCGGTGACAGCCCTCCCTCCAGAGCTCCTTCAATCACCAGCTTTGCTCCAATCGCGAAGAGACCCCTCATGCAAATTAATCCTCCTGGCAGTCGCACAGTGTCGACGAAACCCCCTCTTGCGGCACAAAAGCAAAAACCCATCTTCTTAAGGTCTAGAACATCCCCTTCTCCCACCAGTAAACACTCTAGTGGTCGCTCCAATGTTGCCCCCTTCGTGAGCCGCTTCAATATCACCTTTACCTCCTCATCGCTCACTTGCGGTGAGGGCATCACGGGTACCGCCTCTCTCATTAACACCTGCTAGAGATTCTTCATCGACCAAGACCCTTGAGCACGATACTCCTTGCAATGGTGGCCTTGGTGACTGCATCTAAAACAAAGCTGTCGAAAAGCCGAGCAATCCTTGAGATATGGTCCGAGGCGCTGCACCTATAGTACCAGGTTTTTCCTCCAACCTTGGCCTTGGAAGATCGTGCTCGCTTTTCGACCGTGCTCTATAACCCGTCTCCCGCAAGATCCTCCATAATGATATCTTCCAAGTGCCCGACCTCACTAGCTGGCGTTGCCTCAACTTCTCCTCGCTCACAGTTCTCACCTCCTCCTCTGTCACAATTGTCGCATTCGCCTCCCTCACAGGTGGGTGCTCCGCTCAACAACCAGCAGCTTGCCCTCTCGATTCCCCTCGCCCTTCGCTCGCCCGCTCACTCCCTCTCCCTCACCCATGTTCCCCTGAGTTGCTAATAGGTTATGTTGAGTCTGAAACTTTTTTTTCAAATCTATCAAATCTAAACCAGACCCCTACATTGTTTCTTCGAGTGAACATATCAAATCTCGACTTTAAAACAATCGATTGTGGTTAGGAAAAGTTGAAAACAACCACCACATTAGAGCTAGAAACTCTTGCCAAAACCTTAGTGCAAACAAATCTATCAAATATCAACATGGTCCCGATATTGTTTCTCTACGTAAATATGCATCCTATGGTTGATAAGTCAACTAAACCATGCTCATAAACCTCTCCAACACAATAAAAACACTAATTACAAACACATCATCATCACCCCATGTCGTTGTCATGCCATCAGTCGAACCCTCATTGTCTAATTAACAAATCTAATGATCAATCCAAAAGTAATTCCATCAACTGATCACCATGTCCACCAATCAGCTAATCAACTATTATAGTACCTAGCGACCAAAAGTAGTCAACTAAGCTTCTTGCTCAATTGATGAACCATGACTACCAGTTGACTCCACCATTACACTAATCGATTGAAATGCTTTCAGTAGCCCCAATGCAACGACTAGTCGAATGAGCTCCCTAACCAAGACTCATCTTCGAGCTAGTCTTCATGTAACGGAGAGTATATGATTTATAAAGGAACATACTTTCCCATCTCTTGCCCTTTTCAGCAAATTGTCGGGGTTGACGATTAATGGCTCTAAATCCAAGGTGGTTCCTTTCGGCTTGTCGCATGAGGAGGCGGCGGAGTGTGGTCGGCTGCTCGGATCTCCTCCTGGTGAGCTTCCTATTGATTATCTTGGCTTACCTTTGGCGGTGGGTCGGGTCAGAGTCCGGGATTGGCGCTTGATTATTGAGCGCGTGGAAATGCGCCTTACTGGTTGGCATGCGGCTCTGCTCTCTAGAGGGAGGCGTCTTGTTCTGCTCAAGTCGGTGCTATCCTCTATCCCTTTATACTTCCTCTTTGTTCGTCGTATGCCAGTAGGGGTTCGAATGCGGATCGAACATTGTATGCGTCGTTTTCTGTGGGGAAGGAAGGGGGTGGAGGGTAGGGGCCTTCATCTTGTCGCTTGGGATGAGGTTACTATGCCTAAGCGGTATGGTGGCCTGGGTGTGCGGACGTTGGAAGTGGTGAATGATGCTCTGTTACTCAAGTGGGTGAGTAGAATTTAGGGGAAGGATGATAACTTCTTTACCTCTGTTCTCAGGGAGTTCTTGGGCATCGATAGGTTGGGGATGGCGTGGGGGGCCCACAACGTTCATCTCTCCGTTTTGGCGTAGTGTGCTGAACGCCTTTGCAAGGAATGTTGCGTTGTTTATTCCGGTGTTGGGGAAGGGGGACTCATTCAAGTTTTGGCTGGATGATTGGTCGGGCGGTGGTCCCCTGCAGGTGCGTTTTCCGCGCTTGTTTGCATTAGCGTCCCATAAAAGTGCGACGGTTGCTGATTGCTGGTTGGATGGGTACTGGTGTCCGCGCTTTATCGCGAACTTCTCGGAGCAGCGGGTGGACGATTTTGTTTCGTTGTTGGTTGCCCTTCGTGACGCTGCTACGTCGAATGAGCGTGTGGATCATTGGTGCTGGAAGGACGGTCCCTTCTCCACGCGGAAGGCTTATCGGGCTCTGGTCACTACACCTCCTACTGACGCTGCTCTTCTTATGCGTGACGGTGGGTTCTTTTGGGCCTTGCGGTTACCGGAGCGCATAGGTTTCTTCCTTTGGCTCCTTCGCAGAAGGAGGTTGATGACGCGTGATCGTTGTGCTAGAATTTTCGACAACTTCAGTGCCACCTGTGTCCTTTGTAATTCCGAGGAGGAAACTATTGATCACCTTTTCTTTGGGTGCCAGATGGTGCGTGGGATCTGGGACGATTTGCCTTGGGCGAGAGCGGACAACCTTTCTGCTCTTTGCGAGCTCCTTTGGATCAACAGGAACAGGGATAGGCGGGATCTCTTGGCCCCCATTGCGCGACTATGGTGCATCTGGCTGGGAAGGAACGATGCTATATTCTCCGGTCAGCGGTTCTATCGGGAAAATACTCCTATCCTTTGCACTCGCCTTATTGGTGACTGGTGTATTTTGTAGGCGTTTGGGCCTTTTTGTGTTGGGCTGGTGTCCTGTGTAGACTTTGGGCTTTGTTTTTTTTGTGGTTTTTCTTCTCTTTTTTATCCACCTCCACCCTCTTTTTTGTAATTACCGTTTTTTATTTTCATTTATACAATTCTGGGGCGAACACCAAAGAGTGTCTCCCCCTTTTTTGAGCCTCAAAAAAAAATCCTTTCCCATCTCTCAACTCTCAAATATTCTATGTAAGATCATTAACAATGTTAGCAAGCAACATCCCCAAATGAGAACCCTATCTTCCTGAGGTGAGAATGGCAGTATAGTTTGCAACTCACTGAAATTGCTAGCATACTCTACATCGCCATTCAAATAGAGGAAATGATATATTCATGAAAACTGTGAAATCATTCTCATTTTTGTCCCATCATCATTTTTGGAAAATATATGAATGATTGCTTCCTGACAGTATCTATTCCTAATATTGTTTGCAATTCGCTGAAATTGCTAGCACGCTCTACATCCCCATTCAAATAGAGGAAATGATATATTCATAAAACTGCAACATCATTCTCACTTTTGTTCCATTGCCAATATTTTCTTTGTGGGAGAATATATAAATGATGGTTTCCTGGCGGTAGTCATTCAAATTTCAAAAAAAAAAATAGAATTTATGGAACCCTACATCCCAAAATATCCTTCATTCCAAAATTAAATACTCAAAAAAACTAATACCAAACATGAAGGTTTAATAAGCTGGCTCCCTAGTAATTGGTAGCATTAGCTAATAATTGTGGAGGGAAAATAATGCGATGATTATTCACGAGGTCGTTGGGTTCTCTTATATAGAGAAAAATATGTTGGGCAAATTACATAATGTAGATGGAAAGAAAAGAAAATACATAAAAGTGATAAAAGATAACTAATAACTCAAAGCCCGCCTTCAAGCTGGAGCATAGATATCAATCATGCTCAGCTTGGAACAACATCTCTGGAATGACCCTCAGACTAGGGCCTTGGTGAACATGTTTGATGTCTGATCTCATGAGTTGACATGAGAGGTGGAGATGAAACCCTTCTGAATCATGTCTCGAGTGTAGTGATAATACCTCAATATGCTTGGTCCTCTCATGTATGGTTGGGTTGTTGGCAGCGAAAAGAGTAGCATGGTAGTCACATTGGAGTGCATGGGAAGAGACACATCAACCGCTAGGTCAGTAAGAATAGATCTGACCTACATCATCTCTATACTTCCCTGTGCCATGGCTCCGTACTCTGATTTTGCACTAAATCTGGTGACCACGGTCAGTTTCTTGCTCTTTCATGGCACCAAGAAACTCCCTATGAACACTCAAAGCCAGTGGTAGACTTCCTATCCTTGGGGCACCCTGCATAATCTGCTTCTATACAAGCTGTAACGGCAAGGGATGTGCCTCTGCTAAGTATAAGACCAATGCCATGTGGGGTATTCAGAAACCTCATAATCATATGAACCGTATTCATATGTGTTACGCTAGGCTGCTCAAGAACTGACTCATTCCGTTCAATGCAAAGGATATATCTGGCTTGGTGATGGTCAGTGCGGTTACGTATAAGAGCTTCCCAACGAACTCCATGTACCACCTCTTGTCTACCTCCTCGGTGTCTTGATCATATAACTTCATGTACAGGTCCATGGGAGTAGTGCAGGAATGTAATCTACAATGCATGTCTCAGAGAGAAAATATATAATATATTTCCTATGTGTTATCACAAGACCTTGATGGTTCCTAGTGATATCCAGTCCAAGGAAATAACGTAGACTGCCAAGATCCTTAGTTACAAACTGCTTAAAGAAATCCTTAGATATTTGGATACCATGCACATCATCCACAATAACAATGATACCATCAACGTAAACAAGTATGGCAATTGTACCCCTCTGAGACTCATGAACAAACAGTAATAATCTGCAGTAGATTTCACGAACCGCTACCGCTCTATCAGATCTGAAAGCTTCTGAAACCATGCTCTTGGACTCTGCTTAAGGCCATAGCTAGCCTTATGAAGTCTGCAAACCTTTTGACACTCCCCTTCAGTAGTGAACCCAAGTGGTTGTTGCATGTAGACTTCCTCCTGTAAGCCATTGTAGAGATATTATTATATCTATGTATTGTTTTCTCAATTTATATTTATATTTTATCTTATGTAATTTACCCATGGGCTTCTCCTTTATATAAGAGAGCCCTAGGAATCTTTGGAATACAACTCCTACTCTTTTTACCCCACATGGTATCAGATCGACGGTCCTAGACCGGAGCTCCCGTACCAAAGAAACCCTAGTTGTCACCTGCCAGCCCCCCTCCCTCTCGCAGCCAGCCTCTCTCTTTCTCTCTTACCGCCGTCGTCAATAGTTGTCGCCACCACCAGCATCTCTCTATCTCTCTTGTCATTGTCGCCGACCTCTGTGGCTCGTCGTTCGTAGTCCGCGACATTCGCCGCCACCTCCTGTAGGTTCAGACGAAGTCCGTTTCTCGTTGATGGAATCGATTGCATCCTAAGTCTACACATGCAACCAATTCCTCGTATGTCTGTGTAGACATATTTCTTTTGGTCTATAAACCCTGGTTTTTCTCTATCTGATAGTATGTCAGGGAACAAGGTTGATGTCAAACACCATGCAGATTGAAGACTTGATCGTTACAAGGCCATATTGGTTGCACGCGGGTTTACTCAAACTTATGAGGTGGACTATCTAGGCATATTCTCACCTGTTATTTCCCACTCCACACTTCGAGCTCTTCTTGTTGTAGTTGTGGTACGTGATTGGTCTTTATTTTAACTTGATGTCAAAAAATCATTTATATATGGAGATCTGCAGGGGGAAGTCTACATGTAGCAGCCTCCAAGGTTCGCTGTTGAAGGGGAGTATCAACAAGTTTGTAGACTTCACAATGTAATCTATGGCCTTAAGCAGATCCAAGAGCCTGGTTCCAGAAGCTCTCGGACCTGATTGAGAAGCAGGGATTCAAGAGATCAAATGCAGACCATTCATTATTTATTCAAAGGACTCACAGAGGTACGGTCGTTATTATGGTCTATGTTGATGATATCCTTGTTACAGGAGATGATGTACATGGGATTAATAAGGCAAAGGAATTTCTTGGTCGACAGTTTGTCACCAAGGATTTTGGCACCCTATGGTACTTTCTGGGGTTAGAGTTTGCCAGAAATCAGCAGGGTCTTGTGATGACCCAAAGAAAATATGTTACAGATATGCTAGTTGAGACAGGCATGTTTGGATGTCGAACTGCTACTACTCCTATGGATCCGAGCACAGAGGAGGTGGATAGGAGAAGATACCAAGAATTGGTGGGGAAGCTTCTATATGTAACTATCACTAGGCCAGACATCTCCTTTGTTGTTAGTCGGGTTAGTCAGTTTATGGAGTAGCCACGACAGGTACATATGGATCCAGACCATATGAAATTGAAGTACCTGATGTCTTCCCCAAGTGCAGGATTGTTGTTCAGAAAAGATGCATCTCTCACTATCATAGCTTGTGCAGATGCAGACTACGCATGATGTCATAAGGATAGGAAGTCATCCTCATGCTTTGGTGTATTTGTCGATGGCTCTCAAGTATCATGGAAAAGCAAAAAGCAGATCATGGTTGCCAGATCTAGTGTTGAATCAGAATATAGAGCTATGGCACAAGGGAGCACAGAGATGATGTGAGTCCGAGCTGTTTTAGCTGATTTATATATTGTTGTGCCTCTTCCTATGCATGGAAGGCCGTATCGATATCGATATCATTTCGATATCGTATCGATACGATATTTCGACGATATATCGACGATATATCGCCGAAATATCGCCCATATCGACGAGCCTTTGTGAAGAAAATGCCTGGAAATCGGGATATATAGCCATATCGGTGCCCATATCGGTCCCATGTCGATATCGATATATCGCCCATAAATCGCGATATTTCCTTCCATGTTCCTATGCAATTACAGTGTGATAATCAGGCGGATTTATTCATTGCAAACAATACGACTTTTCATGAAAGAACTAAACATATCGAAGTAGATTGCAACTATACACAGGGCGTGATCCAGAAAGGCTTTATTTCTGCTCTCCATGTAAGCTCACGGGAACAAACTGCAGACATTTTCACCAAGGCTTACTCAGAG
This sequence comes from Ottelia alismoides, assembly GCA_037367405.1. Lineage (NCBI taxonomy): Eukaryota > Viridiplantae > Streptophyta > Magnoliopsida > Alismatales > Hydrocharitaceae > Ottelia > Ottelia alismoides. The sequence goes on along the minus strand of JAZKJV010006786.1, from coordinate 73,663 downwards.
GACCCTTTCAGAAGTGCAAATCCAGACTGAGCATGATTGACATCTATGCTCTATCTTGAGGGTGAGTGTAGAGATATTATTATGTCTATGTACAGTTTTCTCAGTTTATATTTATTTTTATGTCTTATGTAATTTACCCATGGGCCTCTCCTCTATATAAAAGGTCCTAGGGTTCTTTGGAATACAACTTTTATTCTTTTTTTTACCCATGGTCACCATAGAGAAACTTATTCTTCACACCAAGCTGATATAGGGTCCATTCTTGTGTCACTGCAACAGAAAAAAGGATCTATAGTATAAAATACCGAGCCATTGGAGAAAAAGTGTCATGGTAGTCCAGCCCATATGTCTAGGCGAACCCATGTGCCACAGGCCTCGCCTTGTAGCGATCCACGCTGCCATCTGCTCGATGTTTTACCGTAAACACCCACTTGCATCCCACAATAAATGCTCCTATAGGAGTTGTAACAATGATCGATGTGACACATGACTATAACACGGTCATCTCCTCCATGGCAAGACGTCACTGATTGTCCTGTATCGCCTCCTGATATGTTTGTGGTATCTCTACGGTTGACATCCACATGACAAAACTCCTGAAGTCATCGGAGATTCTTCCCAAAGAAATATAGGTTGCAAGAGGATAGGTAGCACAAGTACGCCTCTGCTTCCGCGGAGCAATAGGCGCAACAAGATCACTTGCCTCCTCAACATGTAAAGCACCCTCCTGAGAGGGCACCTGCTCATCCTATAAAGAATCTAATTGTATAAACAAAGCACTAGCGCCATTAATAGAAAAAATGTGCTCAGTACATATTTGGGGTGTGTTGGATGATGGGGAAGGCCCATGAGCAGGGGAAACTATATGAGGCCTGCGAATATGGAAATGTGACAATAGTTGTGTCAAAGTACTAGGTGATGATGCAGGGGTAGCCACATGAGCAGGTCATACTGTAGTAGGTACTGGAGGTAGTGGTAGTGGAGGTGGTGGAGGTGGTGGAGGTACTGGAAGTGGTGGTGCCATAGGAGGAGGCATATATACCTCCTCTCCTATGTCAGACAGAGTCAGCATACCATACGTAGGAGAGAAATACATAATAGACTTAAAGAAGGTGACATCAACACTAACATTGCGCTTCTATCGAACTGGATCAAAGCAGTGATACCACTTCTGGGTATGAGAGTAGCCTACAAAGACATAATTGACAGCTTTAAAGGAGAGCTTATCATGATCAAGCATCGGATGGTGAACAAAGGCAACAGAGCCAAACACACAGGGTGTAAGGGAGAACATGTCCTTTTAACACAATCGAGAAAGAAACCTTCTCTTCTAAGATAGAAGATGGTATGTGGTTTACCAAGTAGCAAGCAGTGAGGACTACATGACCCCAGAAAGAGTGGGGAGCATGACTCTGGATCAAAAGTGTCATGGTCACATCAAGTAAGTGACGGTGTTTGCATTCCGCAACACCGTTCTGATGAGAAATGTAAGCACACGAGGTCTGGTGTGTACGATGTCAAGAAACATGAAGAACTCGTATAGTTGTAACGTACAGAACTTTAAGGCATTGTCAGAGCGAATAAACTTGACAGTAGCAGAGAAAATATTCTATTTCATTAATAAAAGATTTATTGGTAGACCTAGGTTTAAACTTGTTTTTTAACAAAAAAAACCCAAGTCTACAATAATCATCCACAGCAACTAGATAAAAATGTTGTCCCTTATTATCAGGAACACGACTGGGACCCCAAATATCAAGATGAACAAGCTCAAATAAATGATTGTTGCTAAACTCTCATGACCACGAAAAGAAGAGCGGTGATGCTTACTAAGCTGACAAGCCTCACAAGGTAGAACATGTGGAGATATGTGGGAGGACATGATACAGCTTCTGCAGAAGGAGACCAAAACGAAGATCCTACAAGTATGGTGAGACTGATCCAGTGGGAACTATAGAGGCACCGGTACTAGGAGATTGGATTAGTCTGTAGAATCCCCGCTGCTCATGGCCACATCCAATCACCATGTACGTTAGTATGACCTGAAACACAAGAGAAGAGGGGTCAAGATGGCACAACAATGTAGATCCTTAATGATCTGACTAATAAAAAGTAAACTCATCTGAAAATCAGGTGCATATAGCACATTCTGCAAGCGTATGGATGACGTGAAATTAACATTCCCATGTCATGTAATAGGTAAATGAACCATGTTCGCAATGACGCCCCATCTACCAAGGAGTACAGATCTATATGAACTGAATTGTGCTTTGTCTCCACACAGATGGTGGGAGGCACCAGAGTCCATGATCCATTCTGTCATATCTGCCCTGCTACAACTGGTAAAAACATAGGTTATACTTGAGGATCTCGAAGAGTCTCTAGCAACGGCTGCAAAATCTAGGGGACCAATAGTGGTGCTAGCAACATGAGTCATTATCTCCCTCAGACGAGAGACAACATCGTCAAGACATGAATCTGTATGAGAAGCCGAACTGTCAGGAGACTCAATCCGCTCAGCCACACGAGCAGATGTGGGATATCCATGCTTCTGATAGCATGTATCCTTAAAATGACTTGGACGACGGTAATAGTTCAACGGTCATGCTGACGTCCACTTCCTCTGCCACAGGGACAACACCCTCTGAACTGAGTAGAACCTCCCCTGCCACGAGATGCAGCCATCACTGAGGTCTGCGTGGGGGCATGTGGTAGGACAAGTAACATGTTGAGGTGACTATAGGCCTCCTCCATGGGAGGTATGGTTGCACCTGTAAGAAGTTGTGCATGAGTCGCCTCGTACTCAGGATCCATATCTGCCAAGAAAACTCCAACCATCGTGGAATTCCTGTATGCCAATTGTTGCTCAGTAGATGTGGCAACATGCATGAAGTTGTGAAGCTTCTCGAATATGCCATGCACCGAAGAGTAGAATGTATGCAAAGGACGACTATTATGCTTGGTCGTGTAGATATCGAACGTAGTTCAAGAATCTTGGTCGCATTCTTCACTTAGGCATACATGGCTGCCAGGATATCCCGCATCACCTCGACGGTGAACTGGTTGTAGTAAGAGTACCAGAAATCCAAACATGCGCGTACGTACGTGGTTTTAAGAAGCGCCGCCTCGAGGAGCAAAGGCATACGCCTCGAGGTGCAGAGGCATACACCTCGAGTCCTTTAACTGGAGCATACACCTCGAGTGGTCATGAAGCGCTCGAGGCGAGGCAGAGGTGTAAGTCTCGCGCCATATTTTTACTTTTTGATCACGTACAAAGCACGTGACACCCCGCATACCCTAAAAACAAAGAAAACGAAGGTTTCTTCTTATTCGAGAAAAGAAACCATCACCCAGCGACATTGCTGCCTGCCACCATTGTTGTCGTTCGACCGCCCAGCATCGTTGTCTTATGTCATCCACCGCTCAGCGACACCGCATGCTGCCATCCACCTCTTAAAGTTGTCACCTCCAAACTCGAGAAGTGTCACTACCTCCCACGTACCTCTCAGCACCCCCAGTCCAGGTTTTTTTGTTTTTATTTTTTAATGTTTTTTTCATTTTTAGGTATTTTTCGAATAATTACCGTAATCTTGCCTCAATAAATTAGTTAGAATGCTTAGGGAAGTTAGAATGGCTTATACCGGGATTTAATTTAGGGAATTATCTTTCACCTCGAACTTCTTTAAGATGCACCATGAAGCTGGCCTAAAAATAGAAAAATACAATTACCTAGAAAAAACTAGACTTAGTGAGCTAATTGTACTTGTACCTCTGCTTTAAGTTTGAGTATTATGAAATATCCATCAAAGTTTTGCCCTGCTTCGAATCATCTAAGATTTTAAGGGATATGTGTCAGTATGTTATTTTGTAACTTGTATATATGAGAAAGAAACGCCAAAGTGGTGATTAGTGATTTTTTTATGAATCATATGGACAATATGTTGCATTAGATTTATGCTTATGTTGAACTATTTTCCTGCTTTCCGTTTTCTTTTATAATTTCACAATCGTATTTGAATTGTAAACAATTATAACTGTAGTTTGCATTTTGTATTGCACTTTTAGATAATATTTTGCAATAGTTTATCTTATTGTGGTTTATTCCAGTATAATTTGCATTAATTTTAATTTCTCTTTCCAAAAAAATTAAGGCTTATGCCTCTACCGCCTTGAGGCTTGCGCCTCCCCTCACATTTTGGGAAAACGTCTCGGACTGCCTCACGCTTTTTTAAACATAGTGTATGCATCATCTTGCTTCCATGAAGCATTCTCCCTAGTCTTATCCATTGGCTCTGATTGTGTTTCTTCTTGTTATTGCACTCAATGAGGGTCAAGAATCGCATGGATCACCACTCTTAGTTGGTCCCATCCATCTTCACGATGGTAATTGGGCCCTTGAAGGCACTAGACGAAAAGAAGATGTCACCCATGCAGGGTTGTAAAAGTCACCCGATCAGCCCGACTAGTAGGTCCGACCAGTCTAGTCAGTAGGTTGGCCGACCGAGTACCGACTAATTCCGACTAGGTACACTAGTCAACCAATTTTTTGCTCAGAGATAGCATATTCTTATATGTTTTGCCTTTTTTATAAGCAAACTGATTATAATATGCTTAGTGTTTTATTTAAATTCAATTACTTTTTATTTTATTATGATAGTATACAAATGTAAAAAATCTACGTAAATATATGTATAAAAATGACATATATTTAAAATAATCATAAAATTCAAAGCCGTTAAAGTCCGACTAAATCCGATTAGTCGTCCGACTACCGATTAATCCTTAGTCGGTGACCCAGCCGACCGAGTACCGACTACCGACTTTTGCAATCTTACACCCATGTTTTCTGACATGATAGAAAAGGAGGTCGAAACGGAATTTAACTAGGTAGTAGAACAAGCTGAGCGAGTCTACAAGATCATATAGAGGATTAATTGTATGTGTAAACTCATACAACCATCATCGTCAATCCTTGATCCATGCTAGGGCCGAAAAAAGGTGAATTGTTGGTCTGAAATCACCTTTTCCGGTCAAAATCAGATCATTTCAGAGTGTTGTGCAGCACCAGAACAGACAAGGAGGGCCACACGGGGCTGGCGAAGGGCCAATAGCAAGCCGCAGGGGGGCTAGCTGTAATGCAGGCAGCACCAAAGGCACTCCGACGACAACAGATGTGGCGCACAGTGGGACGGAGGAGGCCAGCATCAGTGTAGGGGCCACTAGTAGGGATTGCATGTATGTGCAGCCCTTTGGAGGGTTATAGCAGCGTGCAAGGCTATTAGTGGCGGTGGCGGCATGCAGAGGCTGCTTGTGGCAGCGATAGCGAGCGGCAAGTAAGGAGAAGGGCGACAGGTAGAGGTAGGGCTTGCGGTATGAGAACTTCGGTCTAAGATTGACACTTTTATACTATATGGAGAGAAAATAATGAGATGTTTATTCATGAGGCCCTAGGGTTCTCTTATATAGAGGAGAAACATGTTGGGCAAATTACATAATGTAGACGGAAAGAAAAGAGTACATAAAAGTGATAAAAGATAACGAATATCTCAACAAGAAGAATCGGAATATTCTTTCAAGGTTTTGACTTTGTGGTCGGGATCATGGGCTGGAGTCATAACCAATTGCCAACTCTTCATTACGTAGATAGGACATATAGACTACGCCCAAACCCTTTTATTCCTTCTTCAACAATGAAACAAACATAGACGAAGTGATTATCAATGCTAAAAGGAGATAAGACCTTACTACTTAATATCTTACAAGAAGCTATTAAAGAAAGTTGTTAATTATTTTTGTGAATGGCCATCAAGAAATAATTCATTATCTGAATCGCTTAGAAGAATTTATAGTAATCCATAAGACAATCAAAAGCATGAACCTTCTGCGAGGTAAGCTTTGCCTGACCAACAGATATCTCTGAAAATGGTCTAATGTTGATTTATGATTTGCCTTCTTCACACCTCCCCTAAATGATCTCACGACAAATTCTTCACTTCTTTCTCTGCAGAGAGCTTTCAGTTTCATTATAAGGACCTCTTTCCACCATAAGAAAAGACAATATCAAGTTAAATGCCGTACTTGCCACCATAAGAAAACAACCACTTGATATAGGCAGCGCCAAAGTACACGCTTATAAAAGGTCTATACAGTAAATCCGGTTTTCCTTCTATCTCGTAATTTCGGTGTCCCAATTCCCTGCAAAATTCAGATATGTATTGGGCTACAAAATGAACAAAACACTACTCGATTTGTTAGGAAATTGTGAATAATATGTGGGTGCAAAATTACCTAGCAAGCCACTCTACAGTTGTCTGCTGCAACTGCATAATTCCTAGACTGGCCTCCTCCATTTTATGAGCATACCGCAGTGCCAGGGGCTGTCTGTTACTTTCAATTTCAGCAACTGCACTGATCATGTCCTAGCGCCATAAAGGAAAATGATAAATGGTTTGATGAATTTTGATTTGTCCTTCTCAAACCCATTTCGAAGAAAATAAATATTTGAGAATTGATAACAATTTTTACTTCCTTTATTTGGCAAGGTGCAAATACATGGGCAGTACCTTGTTAAGATAATTACGGAGAAATTAACTTTTAGTTCTTAAAGTTGGTGATGAAGTAATGGTCGCCCAGTGTTTTACTGACAAAACTGTGCTTATAGAACATAAAATGCATAAAAGACATTCTTATGTCATTATTCACATTGCCATAAAAACATGCATTTTATTGCTAAGCGTCTCTGTTTCAAGTTTTTAGTCTTTGGTAGAGTTCAATGCATTTGTGCCTTAAGCATAAGAACTCAGGCTAAAATACCGGACTTGTTGAAGCTTCAGAACAAAAATGATAGAAGAGAATGAAAACATGAAAAACTAATCGTTAAAAGAAAATGCAAACTTAATAGAAAGAAATCTAAGGCTCAAAGAAATCGGCATGAGAGACATTAAAAAAAACTCAGTGGTCCTAATGTAATTTACACAAAATCACAACCACATAGATGCAATAAGGGAATCAAACATGAATAACAAAAGGTCAAAAGTAAATGAAAACTTAAAAGAAAGAAATATAAGGCTCAAGGCACTTGGCATGAGGGAAATTTGGCCCCAAATGCATTTTATTGCTAAGCGTCTTTGTTCGGTGTTTTTACGACTTTGATGGAGTTTAATGCATTTCAACCTTAATGTTCGGAACTCAGGCTAAAATTCAAGCTTCAAAGGATTTGATAAAGCTTCAGAACCAAAATGCTAGAAGAAAGTCAAAACATGAAAAAATAAATGTTGCAAGAAAAAAAAACTTAAAAGAAAGAAATTTAAGGCTTGAGGCACTTGGCATGAGGGAAAGTAAAGAAGAAGTGAGTGATCAAAATGTGCTTTACACAAAACTCCCACCACCTAGATGTTTAGGACATAGATTGGTCCCAAATGCAAAACTGTTGGGAAAAGAGAATCTTTTTTATTACATTGAACCTAGGCTCTCTTAGACAGAGGAGAGGCTTATGGGTAAATTACATAAGACTGACAACAGAAATTAAAATAGATAAAAGAGTATGGAAACATGAAATATATCTCTACACTCCCCCTCAAGATGGAGCATAGATATCTATCATGCTCAGCTTGGATGAACACTTCTAGAATGGTCCTCTGAGTAGGGCATTGGTGAAGATATCTGCAGTCTGATCTCGAGCTGGCGTGGGAAATAGAAATGAAGCCCTTCTGAACCATATCACGTATATTGTGGCCTTCAGCTTCGATGTGTTTCGTCCTTTCGTGAAATGCAGGGTTATTTGTGATGAATAAAGCAACCTGATTGTCGCATTTCAGGGACATGGGGAGAGGAACATCTCTGTGTAGATCTGCTAGTACTGCACGAACCCACATCATTTCTGTTTTTGTCTGTGCCATAACACTATACTCAAAATCAGCACTAGACTTGGCCACTACAGTCTGTTTCTTGCTTTTCCACGAGACAAGGGAATCTCCAACAAACATAGCAAATCACGTTGTGGACTTCCTATCCTTGGGATACCATGCATACTCTGCATCTGCGCACGCTGAGATAGTGATGGCTCCACCTGTTCTAAATAGCAGTCCTGCTCCTAGAGATGATTTAAGATACCTTAGTATCATTTGTATAGCATCCATATGTACCTGAAAAGATTGCTCCATGAAATGGCTAACCTGACTAACAACATATGAGATGTCAGGTCTAGTAATGGTGACATTGAGAAGCTTTCCCGCCAGTTCTCTCTTCTCGTGTCTACCTCATCAGTATTATCATCAAACAACTTCATGCTTGGATCCATAGGCGTGGTAGCAGATCGACATCCAAGCATGCTTGTTTCATTTAGCAGATCAGTGACATATTTTCTCTGGGTCATCACAAGCCCGTGCTGATTTCTGGCAAACTCCAATCCCATAAAATATCTAAAGATACAAAGATCCTTGGTAACAAATTCACGACCCGGAAATTCTTTCGCCCTCTTTATTCCTTGCATACATCTCTTGTAATGAGTATATCATCAACATACACTACAACAGCAATTGTACCTCTGGAGGTTCTCTGTACAAAAAGAGAATGATCTGCATTCGACCTTTTAAACCCCTATTTTTCAATCAAATCTGAGAGTTTCTGGAACTAAGCTATTGGGCTCTGCTTAAGGCCATATATTGCCTTATGAAGTCTATACACATGCGCACACTCCCCATTAGCAGCAAATCTGTGGTTGTTGCATATAGACTTCCTCCTGAAGGTCAGCATACAGGAAAGTATTTTTAACATCAAGCTGAAACAGAGGCCAATCTTGAACCACTGCAACTGATAAAAGAATCTGTAGGGTACAATGACGTGCAACCAGAGAGAATGTGTCGAGATAATCGATGCCATATTGTTGAGGAAAATGAATAACTTGATTAACGAGAGGACCTAGGGTTCTCTTATATAGGAGAGGAATCTATGGGGCAAACTACAAGAAGAGGACAAAAGAAATAGAAAATAAGCAAAACAATAATAATAACAAATATCTCAACACTCACCCTCAAGTTGGAGCATAAATATCGATCAGCCTCAGCTTGGAACAACATCTCTGATAAGGCTCTCTGGTTAGAGCCTTAGTAAGAACATCTACACTCTGGTCTCTAGAGCTGACATGCGTAGTGGAGATAAGACTCTTCGTATCATGTCACGAGTGTAGTGACAGTCTACCTCTATGTGCTTCGTCCTCTCATGAAAGGATAGGTTGTTGGCAATAAAGAGAGCATCATGATTGTCACATTATAGGTGCAAGGGAAGAGGTACCTCTATAATCAGGTCAGTAAGAACAGATCTAACCCACATCATCTCTGTGCCAGCCTGTGCCATAGCTCTGTACTCTGACTCAACACTTGATCTGGCAACCACAGTCTGCTTCTTGCTTTTCCATGAAACCAGGGAATTCCCTATGGACATAGCAAAGCCTGATGTAGACTTCCTATCCTTTGGACACCCAGCATAATCTGCATCTGCGCATGCGGTTACTAAAAGAGATGTACCTCTACTGAAAAGAAGTCTTGTACCGGGTAAAGTCTTCAGATATCTCAGAATCATATGGACTGCATCAATATGTCCATGTTTGGGTTGCTCCGTAAACTGACTCACATTGCTCACAGCATAGGATATGTCGGGCCCGGTAATAATCACATATAGTAGCTTGCCAACAAGCTCCATGTACCTCCTCTTGTGGACCTCCTCAATGTCATCATCATAAAGCTTCACACTCGGGTCAATAGTGTAACATCCGGATCCGAATGAACTGAAGCTCCTGTCAAGAAAAGGATGTTGCAAGCAAGTTTGGATCTCCAAAGTGGAGATATTCAAAGGTACATATCTCTCTCCTCTTTGTTCTCATTAAAGTCAATGTTGAAGTTTCTAATTCAGTTTTTTTTTGTTGCTATCCATCAGGTATTTTATCTATTGTTGTATGTTAGATAAAGCCACAAAATCCTTCCAAACTTAAAGGATCAAAGGTACAATCTTTTCCCCTCTCTTGCTACTTTCCATGCACGGTCTTTACACATTTTGATAGTAATAGGTTGCTTGAGTGTTGTATATTCTAGATATGCTATAACTGGGTTACCATATATTATAACATGTTGGGAACAAGGGTCTTGTAGTAATCTAAAGCAATGGAAATTTGACTCTATAATACTTGTGTATTGCATGTGGCCGAAGATAGATTGCACTTTCATCTAAATTCTAATTGTATATTCCTGATTAATATGATGTAAATACATAAATAACATCTCAATACTAATAATAGAAGTACAAATGATTCCCAAGAACATTTAAACCATTGTGAGATATACATGAGGGTCGGTAAAGGCAGTGATATCATGTTCTGCACAAGGGTCATTGGAAATAGAGTTTAATGTAAGGATATACAACACTAATGAAGCCTATAAAGAAGGTCATCATACTTATCTCTTGAGATGGTATACATAGAATCATGATATCATCAACATCTCAAAAGACTGTTTGATGAGCTACAAGTTTATTATGCTTTAACCAGCAACAATCTTCTCTATGGCCACTACATCTAGAAAAGTAAAATAATATGTGGCTCATCTCGATGTAAAACAATCACGGTTGTGGGCATGAGTGGACCTAATCTGTCCCTCCTAGAAGAAGCAACCATGGCAGAGGTGGTCTCACCTTTCTTAGGTGTATGAAATAATATAGATAATGTACTCAACTTAATATGTACCTCCAAATTAGAAGAAATCCTTGATGTGGTAATCCTTTGTGACAACACGACCTCATATGGAGATTCCAGATCCGGAAGAAAAAGATCAACAATCAATGGATATCCAGATCCGGAAGAAAAAGATCAACAATCAATGGATATCTGAACAGTCCATGTGTTGCACATATACAGACATGTGTGTAAGAATTTAGCCTTTTAAAACTAGAATTCCTAGCATAGCAGTATTCAACTAAAGGTTGGGTATTCTGCTTCATTTTAAACATTAGACAAATCTGCATAATGCAAGAAAAATTCTTCTCTTCAGAGTATAGTCAACTTAAGAATCTGCCACATTTTTTTCATGGTTTTTGATGCACAATATCTATACCGCTGGAGCATATTCCATTTTATGACATAATCAGGAGATTATTTTCAATGGAGCATATTCCATTTTATGACATAATCAGGAGATTATTTTCAATATTAAGTATTCTGAAATCTGTTAAATATATTGTTATCAACTTATTTGGATTCTTAATCTCGAGAACAATCACAGAAAGTCTATTTCAACCTATTGAAAATGACGAAAGATAAAGAATTTAACTATGATCCAGCTTAATGATATCAAGATCGCGTAATTAACCCGACATATTTTTTTTAGCAAGGGTAGGAAGATACAAAGTAGCTAAAGGGGTATAACTCTTGGCTGGGAGTTTGATACATCCAATTGGGAGGATTTCTCAATATCTCTTAGTAATAGTGATAAAGAATCGAAAGATGGCTACGGTGGATAAGTAAATAATAATCTCAATATGTTAGCATTATTAGAATGACTTGAGATCTAGTGGAAGAGAAGATTCAGGGTGAAATTTTGCAGTGCCAGGAAGGATTGCATCGACCATCTTTTCATCTTTTGTTCATTATATTAGGGTATTTTCATACAAGAGACTTATAAAAATTAGATCAAGAGTCTTGCCACTAAATTACGAGTTAAATAACAAAAGTAAAATTTTTACATTAAATTAAATTTTAAATTCAGTTCCAATAAACAACTTATGATCTCGTGGTTTGAAAAAGGAGTTCATTGAGATATTTTCATAAATCTAGATTAATAAGTAAGCCGCCAATTGATGAGATCATCTATGATCAATGACTGAAGATCTTTGTGATCAATCATTCAAAATCACTAAAGTATGAATCACTATTCAATATAATTATCAACAAGATACCTAGATCTGTAAAGTTGACTACATCAGAGTTCAAGAGAGGATGAGAAATTAAGTTAGTGATGATTATTCAATGATGACTAGTAATTAAAAGTGCCAGTCATGGTAACCTTTACGCCTGACTGTGCGAGGGGGCGGTGACCCTCAGCTGGGTGGAAGATTAGGAAGCCCAGTTAGGGCAGCGGCCGCTTCGTGCGCGGGTCTAGGATCCCAGTCTTTTTCTCGGTTTTTCGCGAGCGCTCGCAGTTTTTACGCCTCTCTGGGATCCACAGGTTTTCTTTTAAAGACCAGTTCCGCTGACCCTTGTTCTTTAGGGTACCTAGGCTGGAGGACCCTTGGTTTTAGTTGTTCGAGCTCGTTAGCCCGTACCGGTCGGGCCGGTTTTTCTTTTAGAGCGACTTTTCTAGAGAGTCTCTCTCACCCGTCTCAGTGGCGTAGTTTTGGAGTAGACCTATCCCTCTATTGGACCGCCCTTCCAATTAGAGGGCGAGACGGAAGAGCCTCTTTTATAGGCTACTTCACCGCTTGAGTTTTATTTATTTTTCGCCAACAGACTTGGCGATGCTACATCTGAATCATCTATGTATACATCCGAATCCTCTATGGCTACCTCTAAATCAGTTACAGTTGAATCTGAAAAAGATACATTGAAATTGGATTGAGTCACAATTGAGTTGGCTAAAGTTAAATTACAGTTGAGTTGGTTTCCGTTGAACTAGTTACTTTTCTGCCAATAATTCCTGGCAAAGAGAAAAGACCATATCATGAAAATCATCCTTATCGGACTATCTACTAGGCTTGAGAAAAACAACAAGAAAAGAATTAAAACCCCATATCCATCATATACTCTTACTATGATCAATCCACAAGATTCTTAAACATCTTTATAAGCATTATAGAGATAATGATTATATCAGAGTCTCATCATTCATATTCTCAAGACCAGTCAAACTTGTATTATAATTAATAGAAAGGCAATGACTTAAATATGGACCACATGATATTGGTATATAAATGATTAATGTGAGTAATTAGTGTAGGATGAGTAGACTGGGGTTTTACATACCAAACAGCTTGAAAGCCCGTTTCATTGCAAGTAGCTTTAAATTTTAATTGTCAAGGCCAAATTACTTGCTTTCTTTTGGAACCACAAAATTTCCTGTTATTTTTAATTAATTAAGATTTACTCAACATTTGTTGATGTTCTTTCTCCCTATTCCATGGATTGCAGGCAAAATACCTGCACCGTTGTATTGGGAGAGTTGAATGTCAGTTTCTGAAGCAAATCATAGCAGGTATGTATGTTATAGTTTGTTCAAGATATTTATGCTTTTATTTCTCTTCTGATAAAATTGGGATACATGTATATAATGCAATTTCTGTTGTTACATCTAAACTGATATGGAAATTTATGCAATATAAGTGTGACATGTTATAGTTCTGTGTGTTAGTTAACGTGAATGTCATCCGTATAAAAAAAATTCCCTAATTTCCAGTTCCCTAATGCGATTTCTAGAGAATATGATATTACGGATGATGTGTAAACGGGTTTCCCAGATCCGAGAAGGAACGGGCCTCACAGTTTGGTATCAGAGAAGTGGTACCCTGCTACATACATTCGTAGCATTATAGTTCCAATCGCATTAGGTATTGGATAGCTACAGTTCTTTAACTTGTCGCGAATCTGAAAGGGAAATATGACATTCAAAATAAATGACCACAGATGTCACCAATTGCAATTTATTTCCATATTGTATCCCAAGAAGAGAAAAAGCATAATAGAAATATCCGCGAACATCAACTATTGTAATTAAGGATATTGGTTCTTATACAGAACCATGGCATCTAGTGCCGACCTTTCTCTCTTTTTAATTGATTCTGTAACGATGAATGATCTTTGAACTTCTAACTTCAGTAGGTAGAGGTGCAGATGCCCTAGATCATCCTTGTCACATTATGGGCTGTGTGGCTAGTTGATCATCATAAGACTAATAGTCTGATAGCTACCAATGTTGATTGGTGGACATGAGACGATAGCAGGCCGTCTGCTACTACAGCTCAATAAGTTTGACCTAACTTTGGGTGTGAATTGAATGTCAGCTCATCATGCCTTGGGTAATTAATTCATAAAGACGACTGTCTTCAAGATTCCAGACTTACCCAAGTCTACCTATAAAGGTACATTACATGACTCCAAAATGGAGTATATCTCAGTATTGAGAACTCAAAGACTTGTTGATTAGGGATGTGATTCATATCTAGCAATTGTCCGAAAGACGTCTGGTAGAGAGCCGATGGCTCAGGACATTACGATAGTGTCAAATTACCCTAATGTGTTCGCTAATGATTTGTAAGGTTACCACCTGATAAAGAGTTCGAGTTCGAAATTAAATGACTACGAGATATACAACCAATCTCGATAACTCCGTACCGCATGACACCAACCGAGTTGAGAAAGGTAAAGGTGCAGCTACATGAGTTACTTGACTTAAGTTTCAGAAGGTCGAGCACTACACCTTGGAGTGCTCCCGTTCTTTTATCAGAAAGAAGGATGGATCAATGACATTAAGCATTGATTTCATACAACTGAACAAGAAACGGTGAAGAACCATTATCCTCTATCATACTTTGATGACTCGTTCAATCAGCTACATGGATCTTTGGTATTTTCAAAGATCGATCTCCGATCTGGCTACCATTAGCTGAGGATTCAAGATTTGGATATTTGGAAGACAACATTCAAAAGCATAAGTAGTATGTTAAGCTGAACAAATGTGAGTTATGGTTATCCAAAACCTCATTCCTTGGACATGTCATTTCTGGAGCAGGTATGCCAGTTGACCCTACGAACATTGAGGAAGTTATGTCTTGGGAATATTCCAAGACAGTCACTCGAATTCGAAGCTTTCCTGAACTAGATAGTTATTATAGATGCTTCGTCTGTGGCTTTCCATGAGTCATTTTGACACAGATGAGAGTTCCTTTCATTGACCTTAACGGACATTAAAAGAAAGATTAACAAATGTGCCCATTCTTGCACTTTCTTCAAACATTCAAGATTATACAGTATATACAAATGCTTCAAATGAACGTTTAAGAGTGGTTCTGATGCATGCAGCAAGGTTACATGATTGTTTATGCATCACGTCAATAGAGGCTACATGAGCGGAATTACTCCATCCACGACTTGGAGTTGGTAACAGTTGTCCTAGTTTTTAAGATCTAGCACCACTATCCATATGAGGTGAATTTTGATATCTTCATAGATCGCAAAAGTTTGAAGTACATCTATAATCAGAAAGAGCTAAATATGAGACAACATCGGTTGTTTGAACTACTGAAGGATTTTGAATACATGATCTCTTACCATTCTGGTAAAGGAAACGTGGTGGCAGATGCGCTTAGCAGGAAAGCTCACACACATACGGCAAACTAGCTATATACATGAGATATACTCGTAACCTTGACTAATTGACATCCTCATAAGAGTGCGTCCTCATCTACTGTCATACCTCCGCGATTCAACAGTCTTTGGGATTGCATAGTAGAAGGATATAGGACATATCCTTGAATTTTAGACAGATGCATGCGTGTCATCAAGGATAAACGTGATGATTTTGTGAGGACTAAGTCTATTTTGTGGAAGGTTGGCTGGGTAATTGCGCCCAACAATGAGTAGTTGCGCAGAGATATTCTTGATAAGGCACACAATTCACGATTGTCTATTCTTCTTGGTAGCACAAAGATGTACCAGGATCTAGGTCTACATTCTGGCAGGAAGGAATGAAGCGAGATGCAACATGTCGTGTTAGCAAGTGCGTGATCTATCAGATGGTCAAGGCAGAACATAAGAGACCACCATGGTTGTTACAGTCTCTCCCCTTTTTCGAATAAAAGTGGAAGAACACTTCTACGGATTTTGTCACGGGACTAGTAAAGACAATAGGTGGTCACGATGCTATTGGGATGTTGTTGACAGATTGGCCAAGTCAGTCCATTTCATACATATCAACATGACCTACACTCCATCTAGACTGGCTAGATTACATGTGCAAAAAAAAATATTATCAAATTTTATGATATACCACACGAGGTAGTGTCTGATGGAGACTCGAGGTTTATATCTCACTACTAGTACCGGCTTATGTCAACACCACAGACAGAGCTGAAGATGAGTTCTGCATACGATACTATGTGTTATTTAGATACTTGAGAATTTGCTATGTGCATGTACTCTAGAGTATAAATGATCTTGGAAGGACCACCTGTCATTGGAAGAACTCCTGCACAACGACAGTCATTATTCCAGTATTGGTATGACATCATTCGAAGCCCTATACGGGCGGAGATGTCTCGCACCTATCAGTTGGCGTAAGGTAGGTGAACATACATTTTACTCTGTAGATCTCTTTGGGAAGGGACTACGAGAACTGTTGATCGATCTTGTAAGGGGAAGGCTTCTGATGACTCAGAGCTGCTAGAAGAGCTATGCAGACCGTCAGAAAAGAAATTTGGAGTTTCATGTAATCCGATCCTCTTCTCTTAATCGATTCAAATAATAACTTATCAATATTTAACTCAATCCTTCATATTGATGGAATTCCTGAAAACACAAGAAGGAGATTGAGTGTTTCTATGAGTATCTCCCATAAAGGGAGTACAGAGATTTAGTGCTCATAGCAAGTTGACACCACGATACGATGGATTATTTGAAATTTTTAGTCGTATGTAACCCTTTCTCTACACCTATCAATTTAAGGAATTACAAGTACGACCTTCACCACGTCATCAGCTATGAGAACCATGACGTGGAGTCAAATTTGATTTACAAAGAGAAGGTTCGTACAAATACTCGATAGTGTTGTGAAGAAAAAAAAAAGCTTTGCAACAAAGAGATTCTTCTAATAAAGGTGCTATGTCACCGACATGATGTCAAAGAGGCAACATGGAAGACAAAAGTGGATATGCGGGCACGATACCCACAACTCTTTCAGGTAATTGTCAAAACAAGCCCATTTAATTATATATATTGAAAGAACACGGCTTGTTTTCCCTTTGAGGTTTTTATGGGTACAAAATTCTTTGAGGTTTTTATGGCCAGATAAGATCCAAACAAGACACAAAGTGACCTTGACCCGAGTCTCGAGGACGAGACTCCCTTTGAGGTTTTTATATTTGT
Source organism: Ottelia alismoides (assembly GCA_037367405.1). Taxonomy (NCBI): domain Eukaryota; kingdom Viridiplantae; phylum Streptophyta; class Magnoliopsida; order Alismatales; family Hydrocharitaceae; genus Ottelia; species Ottelia alismoides. The sequence continues at coordinate 56,544 of JAZKJV010006786.1, read as the reverse complement.
AACATCCGGATCCGAATGAACTGAAGCTCCTGTCAAGAAAAGGATGTTGCAAGCAAGTTTGGATCTCCAAAGTGGAGATATTCAAAGGTACATATCTCTCTCCTCTTTGTTCTCATTAAAGTCAATGTTGAAGGTTCTAATTCAGTTTTTTTTTGTTACTATCCATCAGGTATTTTATCTATTGTTGTATGTTAGATAAAGGCACAAAATCCTTCCAAACTTAAAGGATCAAAGGTACAATCTTTTCCCCTCTCTTGCTGCTTTCCATGCACGGTCTTTACACATTTTGATAGTAATAGGTTGCTTGAGTGTAGTATATTCTAGATATGTTATAACTGGGTTACCATATATTATAACATGTTGGGAACAAGGGTCTTGTAGTAATATAAAGCAATGGAAATTTGACTCTATAATACTTGTGTATTGCATGTGGCCGAAGATAGATTGCACTTTCATCTAAATTCTAATTGTATATTCCTGATTAATATGATGTGAATACATAAATAACATCTCAATACTAATAATAGAAGTACAAATGATTCCCAAGAACATTTAAACCATTGTGAGATATACATGAGGGTCGGTAAAGGCAGTGATATCATGTTCTGCACAAGGGTCATTGGAACTAGAGTTTAATGTAAGGATATAAAACACTAATGAAGCCTATAAAGAAGGTCATCATACTTATCTCTTGAGATGGTATACATAGAATCATGATATCATCAACATCTCAAAAGACTGTTTGATGAGCTACAAGTTTATTATGCTTTAACCAGCAACAATCTTCTCTATGGCCACTACATCTAGAAAAGTAAAATAATATGTGGCTCATCTCGATGTAAAACAATCACGGTTGTGGGCATGAGTGGACCTAATCTGTCCCTCCTAGAAGAAGCAACCATGGCAGAGGTGGTCTCACCTTTCTTAGGTGTATGAAATAATATAGATAATGTACTCAACTTAATATGTACCTCCTAATTAGAAGAAATATTTGATGTGGTAATCCTTTGTGACAACACGACCTCATATGGAGATTCCAGATCCGGAAGAAAAAGATTAACAATCAATGGATATCTGAACAGTCCATGTGTTGCACATATACAGACATGTGTGTAAGAATTTAGCCTTTTAAAACTAGAATCCTAGCATAGCAGTATTCAACTAAAGGTTGGGTATTCTGCTTCATTTTAAACATTAGACAAATCTGCATAATGCAAGCAAAATTCTTCTCTTCAGAGTATAGTCAACTTAAGAATCTGCCACATTTTTTTTCATGATTTTTGATGCACAATATCTATACCGCTGGAGCATATTCCATTTTATGACATAATCAGGAGATTATTTTCAATGGAGCATATTCCATTTTATGACATAATCAGGAGATTATTTTCAATGTTAAGTATTCTGAAATCTGTTAAATATATTGTTATCAACTTATTTAGATTCTTAATCTCGAGAACAATCACAGAAGGTCTATTTCAACCTATTGAAAATGACGAAAGATAAAGAATTTAACTATGATCCAGCTTAATGATATCAATATCGCGTAATTAACCCGACATATTTTTTTTAGCAAGGGTAGGAAGATACAAAGTAGCTAAAGGGGTATAACTCTTGGCTGGGAGTTTGATACATCCAATTGGGAGGATTTCTCAATATCTCTTAGTAATAGTGATAAAGAATCGAAAGATGGCTACGGTGGATAAGTAAATAATAATCTCAATATGTTGGCATTATTAGAATGACTTGAGATCTAGTGGAAGAGAAGATTCAGGGTGAAATTTTGCAGTGCCAGGAAGGATTCCATCGACCATCTTTTCATCTTTTGTTCATTATATTAGGGTATTTTCATACAAGAGACTTGTAAAAATTAGATCAAGAGTCTTGTCACTAAATTACGAGTTAAATAACAAAAGTAAAATTTCTACATTAAATTAAATTTTAAATTCAGTTCCAATAAACAACTTATGATCTCGTGGTTTGAAAAAGGAGTTCATTGAGATATTTTCATAAATCTAGATTAATAAGCAAGCCGCCAATTGATGAGATCATCTATGATCAATGACTGAAGATCTTTGTGATCAATCATTCAAAATCACTAAAGTATGAATCACTATTCAATATAATTATCAACAAGATACCTAGATCTGTAAAGTTGACTACATCAGAGTTCGAGAGAGGATGAGAAATTAAGTTAGTGATGATGATTCAATGATGACTAGTAATTAAAAGTGTCAGTCATGGTAACCTTTACGCCTGACTGTGCGAGGGGGCGGTGACCCTCAGCTGGGTGGAAGATTAGGAAGCCCAGTTAGGGCAGCAGCCGCTTCGTGCGCGGGTCTAGGATTCCAGTCTTTTTCTCGGTTTTTCGCGAGCGCTCGCAGTTCTTACGCCTCTCTGGGATCCACAGGTTTTCTTTTAAAGACCAGTTCCGCTGACCCTTGTTCTTTAGGGTACCTAGGCTGGAGGACCCTTGGTTTTAGTTTTTCGAGCTCGTTAGCCCGTACCGGTCGGGCCGGTTTTTCTTTTAGAGCGACTTTTCTAGAGAGTCTCTCTCACCCGTCTCAGTGGCGTAGTTTTGGAGTAGACCTATCCCTCTATTGGACCGCCCTTCCAATTAGAGGGCGAGACGGAAGAGCCTCTTTTATAGGCTACTTCACCGCTTGAGTTTTATTTATTTTTCGCCAACAGACTTGGCGATGCTACATCTGAATCATCTATGTATACATCCGAATCCTCTATGGCTACCTCTAAATCAGTTACAGTTGAATCTGAAAAAGATACATTGAAATTGGATTGAGTCACAATTGAGTTGGCTAAAGTTAAATTACAGTTGAGTTGGTTTCCGTTGAACTAGTTACTTTTCTGCCAATAATTCCTGGCAAAGAGAAAAGACCATATCATGAAAATCATCCTTATCGGACTATCTACTAGGCTTGAGAAAAACAACAAGAAAAGAATCAAAACCCCATATCCATCATATACTCTTACTATGATCAATCCACAAGATTCTTAAACATCTTTATAAGCATTATAGAGATAATGATTATATCAGAGTCTCATCATTCATATTCTCAAGACCAGTCAAACTTGTATTATAATTAATAGAAAGGCAATGACTTAAATATGGACCACATGATATTGGTATATAAATGATTAATATGGGTAATTAGTGTAGGATGAGTAGACTGGGGTTTTACATACCAAACAGCTTGAAAGCCTGTTTCATTGCAAGTAGCTTTAAATTTTAATTGTCAAGGCCAAATTACTTGCTTTCTTTTGAACCACAAAATTTCCTGTTATTTTTAATTAATTAAGATTTATTCAACATTTGTTGATGTTCTTTCTCCCTATTCCATGGATTGCAGGCAAAATACATGCACCGTTGTATTGGGAGAGTTGAATGTCAGTTTCTGAAGCAAAACATAGCAGGTATGTATGTTATAGTTTGTTCAAGATATTTATGCTTTTATTTCTCTTCTGATAAAATTGTGATACATGTATATAATGCAATTTCTGTTGTTACATCTAAACTGATATGGAAATTTATGCAATATAAGTGTGACATGTTATAGTTCTGTGGCCTGTTAGTTAACGTGAATGTCATCCGTATAAAAAAAATTCCCTAACTTCCAGTTCTCTAATGCGATTTCTAGAGAATATGATATTACGGATGATGTATAAACGGGTTTCCCAGATCCGAGAAGGAACGGGCCTCACAAATAGGAGTAGTGGCAGGTCTGCAATCTGCCATGCATGTCTCTAAAAGAAGGTCTATAACGTACTTCCTCTGAGTCATCACAAGACCTTGCTGGTTCCTAGCAAGCTCCAGTCCAAGGAAGTAACGTAAATGTCCAAGGTCCTTGGTCACAAACTGTTGACCTATGAAGTCCCCGATACCCTGAATGCCCTGCTCGTCATTCCCTGTAACAATAATGTTATCAACATAAACAATAATGACAATAGTACCATTTTGAGTCCTCTGCACAAACAATGAGTGATCAACAGTTGATCGCATAAACCCCTACTGCTCTATCAGGTCCGAGAGCTTCTGGACCCATGCTCTTGGACTCTACTTAAGGCCATAGATAGCCTTGTGTAGCCTGCAAACCTTCGGACACTCCCCCTCAGTAGCAAACCCAGGTGGTTGTTGCATGTAGACCTCCTCTTGTAAATCACCGTAAAGGAAGGCATTCTTCACATCAAGCTAGTAATGGGGCCAATCTTGTGTCACATCAACAAAGAGAAGAATAAGCAGAGTAGAATGTCTGGCAACTGGAGAGAAAGTATCCTGATAGTCCATCCCATATGTCTAGGTGAACCCACGTGCCACAAGTCTCGCCATACAGCAGTCCACAATGCCATATGCATGATGTTTCACAGTGAACACCCGTTTGCATCCCCACAACGGATGTGTCAACTAGAGCAGAAACAAGACTCTACATACCACGTGATTGTAGCGCGGACATTTCCTCCTCCATAGCTAACCTTCATTGATTGTCCTGAAGAGCCTCCTGATATGGTCGTGGTATCTCCACAGCTGATAGTACCAGGGTAAATCTCCTGAAATCCTTTGACGGCTTGCTCAAGGAAACCTGAGCTGCAAGTGGATAAGTAGCACACTTACGTTGCAGCTTAGGAAGAGTTATCGGCACATCAAGATCATTTGCCAAGTCCGTAACCTGTGAGTTCCCCTTCTGAGAGGGCACATGCTCATCCTGTATGGAATCGTGTTATACAAACAACTCGGTAGTGCCATCAGTAGAAACAATGTGCTCATTACATGCCTGAGGCGTGCTGGATGACGGGCAAGACCTGTGAACAAGGGAACTGAGCGAGACATGTAAGTAAAAACACGAGGCAAAAAAATGTGTCACAGTAGAAGGAGGAGCCACAGGAGTAGGTGTAGGTGGTGGTGATGGTGGTAGAGGAGGAGGAGGAGGTGGTGGCGGTGGTGGAGGTGATGTTATGATTGTAGGAGGAGGAGGAGGAGACATGTAGATCTCAGCATCAGAGTCAAACGAAGCAAGTCTATCACCTGTAGGAGAAAAATACATGACAGACTCGAAGAAAGTGACATCAGCACTGACAAAGTACTTTCGCCTAAGCAGATTAAAGCAGTGGTATCCTTTCTAGGTATGAGAGTAGCCGACAAAAACGCATTTGATAGCTCAGGGAGAGAGCTTGTCACGACCAAGAGAGACATCATGAACAAATGCAACAGAATCAAACACACGAGGAGTAAGGGAGAAAAGATCCTTCTCGGGAAATGCAATCAAGAAAGGAATCTTCTCTCCTTACACAAACGAGGGCATGCAGTTAACCAGATAGCATGCGGTGAGGACAACATCTCACTAGTAAGCATGAGGAGCACAACTATGTATCAGCAAGGTTCTGGTCACATCAAGTAAGTGACGATGTTCGCGCTCAGCAACACCGTTCTGCTGGGAAGTATAGGCACACGAGGTATGGTGAACAATCCCCAGAGATCTAAGGAACACAGAAAGCTGTAAAGTGCAGAACTCTAAAGCATTGTCAGAATGAAGGTATTTGACTTTGGCAAAAAAAATATTCATTATCTCATTAATTGATCACAGTTCCAGCATCAGACTTATTCTTCAATAAAAAGACACGGGACAGTCTAGAAAAATCATCGACAGCAACAAGATAAAAATGGTGTCCTTAGTTATGAGGAACACGACATGGACCCCAAATGTCTAAATGTAGGAGCTCAAACAACTGAGAACTGCTCCGAATCTAAAGGGTGGAAAGGAGGAACGGTGATGCTTCCCAGGCTAGCATGCCTTACACTGAAAGGAGGATCTCGTAGAAATCTGAGGGAGAACATGACACAGCTTCTGTAGAGGAAGGTGGTCAAAACGAAGATGTCACAGATATGGAGAGACAGGTCCATTAGGTATAGTAGAAGCACCAGCATGAGGAGGTTGGACCAGTCTGTATAGCCCCCGCTGCTCACGGCCACATCCAATCACCTTACCCGTGAGTATGCCCTGAAACACAAGAGACAAGGAGTTAAAAATGGCACAACAATGCAGATCCTTAGTAATCTGACTAATGGAAAGTAAATTCATCTGGAATTCATGAGCATATAAAACATTCTGAAGACGCATGGACGGCGTCAAATGCACCTCCCCCTATCATGTAACGGATAAGTGGTCACCATCATCAATGACAACCCATCTGCCATGTGGTATAGTCCTGTAGGACCTCAGTTGCACTCCGTCTCCACACAGGTGGCGTGAAGCACCAGAGTCCATAATCAACTATGTCATGTATGCACCAGTACTACCAGTAAAAGCATAGGCGATACCTGAGGAGCTCGAAGAGACTCTAGCTGCGGCTACAGTATCTGTAGTGGTGATACCAGCAGTAGGAGTCATAATCTCTCGAATGCGAGAGACAACATCATCTAGGCGAGGATCGTCCTGAGAAGCTGGAGTCTCTGAAGACTCAATCCGTTCTGCTACGCAATCCGAAACAGGATATTCATGCTTCAGGTACACCCATATGTCATATTATTATTAAAAAAATGGTATTTAAAGTGGTTGCAAAAGAGGCAAGTAGAAAGGCATAAACATCTAAAATTTACACCTACTTGCAATGTAAAAAGGTTTTCAAGTTGCTTATATGTACCGCCCATGCTCACCCATTATCCCAACAATTCCCATATATAACATATTTATATTGTAATTGATTGTTCATAAATGTATGTGTGTGTGTATATATTCTCATATTATTCAGATATCATGTTTGTGGATTTTGACGATGGGAAAGGAGAGATTGGAAAGGTTTATTGATTTATTTAATTCTCAAGTCTAGTGGATAGTCTGTGGTCTTGGTCAGTGTTGGACCTCACACTATGACTCTAAGATGTGAATAATGCCTTAGGGATGGGGTGCCTCCGTAGGCATGCGGTGTTGTATAATGCATCCTAACTAAGTTCCCAACACGTCTACTAGCTTATGGGGATTCCGAATCCAATTTTACTCACTTTCTACCAACTCAACTTTAATTGAAACTCCTCCAAACCTTAACTGCAACTGTATTAGATATAACCCTAGATGACCTAGATGTAGACGCGGACGATTTGGGTGTAGAATCGCCAAGTCTGCTGGCGAAAGTAAACAAAACTCAAGCGGTGAGGTAGCCTCATAAGGGCTCTTCCGTCTCGCCCTCTAGTTGGAAGTGTGGTCCAATAGAGAGAAAGGTCTACTCCGAAACTACGTCCCAGAGACGGGTGAGAGAGACTCTCCGGAAAAGTTACTCTAGACAAACGGCCAGACTAGTACGGGCTAACGAGCTCGTACGAAAAACTAAAACTGATGATCCCCCGCATGGGTATCCTAAAACAAAGGGTCAGCAGAACTGGTCAAAAGTCGGGATCCCAACGAGGCGTAGAAATACTGCGAGCTCACGTAAAAACCGTGAAGGGACTGGGATCCTAGACCCGCGCACTTGACGGTCGCTGCCCGAACTGGGCTTCCTATCTCCCGCCAGTCGAGGAGCACCATGACCAGCATTATTAATTGTCATTATTAACTCATCATCAATTCCTCTTGCTTGACTCATTCACTCCTGCAACAATATCTTGTGTGCCTATCTTTTAAAAATCTAGGTATTTACTTACATGAACAATTTATGATGATTCCAATGATCTCGGAAAGGTATAGAGATTGATTCAATTATCTCAGGATTAATTACTAAGAATATGTGACCTTCTAGATATGGGACCTCACACTATGATGATTCCCAATTACTTATTATTGTATGATTGTTTTCTATGGTTCAACAATTGTTGAAGTCTAAAAGAAGAGTAACAATTTCATAGTATTTGTTTTAGAATATTACCTTTGTACAACTAGTATTATCGTGATTTCAAAATATCACTGTGGACTGATCTTAGCACAGAATGTACGAAAATTCTTGCTAGGATATATATATTTTAAGAGTTTGCTAAGGCCTTATGAATTGTGAGGAAAATAACACTTATAGGTATCTCAAAATATTAAACTTGGATTAATCTCTCGCACTATTCTGATGTCTGTCAATAATACCAATATTTTAAACAAATTCCCAGAAGTGAGATATCAAGAGTAGAACTCTTAAAATCTTTATTCCCCACAAGAATGGTCTAATGATTGAGCCACCTCAAAAAAAATACTGAAAGATCACATCCCATACCTTGATATTTATATCCCCCCTGGGAAATAAAAAGTTCATTTCAGACCATACACTTGATTAGAAAAGCATCAATATCTCATGTATATAATCCTTTATATATAACCATATTATATCCTTATTTTGTATAATATAAAACATTTTTAAAAAAAAACTGCAGTATATACAGTTACATTTCTGAAACTTTAATTATATTTTAATTTACAGGCTGTAGAAATTTCAATTAATATTTTACAGCATATGTTGTTTACAGATTTACCAATACTGAACTCACAGTTTATCATTTAACGAATACAGAACTTAAATTTTCGATTTCAAATTCTTTTTAAAAAAAACATTAGTTCCAGCAAACATTACTACCAAAGGAACTCAATTTCTTTAACATGAAAATCTTGAAGAACATTCTAATATAAAGCATACTTAAACATATATATGGTGGTAATTTGGGGTTTGAATTCAATCACGCATGGCAGGAAAAGATGGGATGGGGAGTGTATCTAATCAGATTTGGAACTTGGAGGAGAAGAGTTCTTGAGCATGCAGCAACTGCTCCAAGAATTTCTAGGATTTGGAGTAGCTTTAGGAGCTCCAGGGGCTGAAATCAGGGATTTTGGGAGCATTAGGGGGCTGCTCCAGAAGCTGTAGCAGTTGTTGGCAGCAATCTTTGTTGCTGGAAAAATTTCTGTAGCAGAAATCCATACCACAATCGAAGCAAGAAGAAATGGGGAATGGAATGGGGAAGAGAGGAACGGTGGAAAGTGAGAATCGAAAGGAGATGGAAATGAAGAAGGGATGGTGATGATTTAAAGAGGAGGGAGGGGGTAAAATGGATGGTTTTGGAAAAGAGGGATGTACACATGTATAAAAAATCTACTTATTATTATCTTTTTGTTAATATTAATAATATACATTTTTTTACCGTAGCAATATGCTACAGTGATTAGAGGATTTTTAAAATTTAAATATATATTTCCAAAACTCACTTTATTTGTCACACTTAAGGGTTGACCATAATCGTGCCTCGAGCATCCAATTTCGACACACAATATCTCGTTTTGATAATCACTGAACGGCGATCAATATGAGTATAATATTGATATATTTTCGACCGGGTTTTGATGCCCGAAATTTTTGATATATGATTTTGGTGTAGGGTTAAATTTTTGTGATTTAAAAATATCAAACGATATCTGATTGATGGACGGTCAGTTCTGTTGTTCTTATTTCGTCGAATCGGATCTATGGCGGCCTCGGTTTGTTTTGCGGTTTCCGAATTTACGTCGCGGTTTTTTTGCGCACGCATTACGATGCGATCGATTTTTGGTCAATTTCGCTTGAACGACTTTTGATTCACGAATCACGATCAATTGATCGATTTAAGTTGTTTAACAATGACCAACAACTTTATTGGGTTATTTGGACACTATTCGGGTCAGGTTCGGGTTTAGGCGGATCTAGATGTTACACTTATGTCACTCTAGAGATGTCGTAATAGGCATATAGCTACGAAGCTTTTCGAACAAAACACAGAGTGAAGAGTAGTACACGTGCAGAGGACGGCCATTCTGCTTGGCATTGTAGATATCAAACTGTAGCTGAAGAATCTTGGCATCATTCTTCGCTTGAGCATAAGTAGAAGCCAAAGTGTCTCAGATCGCTTTGGCGGTGGGCTGGTTCAGAATATCATTGGCTATCTCTGTGGTGAGGATCCCACATAGCCAAACACGTGCATATGCATCATCTTGTTTCCAAGAAGCATTTGCCCCAGTCTTATCTGTTAGCTCTGAATCTATCAGGATGTGCTCCTTGTTGCACTGCATGAGGGTGAGAAACTGCATGGACCACAACTCATAGTTGGTCCCATCCATCTTAGCAATGGGAGTCGGGCCCTTAAAGGCTCCAGATGAAAAAATGTCACCCTTGTTCTCTGATGATGGTAAAACTGTCGGATAACGGAATTGGACTGGGAAGTAGACCAATATAAACGAGTTTACACGATCATACGAAGGATTGGTTGTACGTGTAGACTCATACGACCATCCTCATCAATCTTTGTTGCTCACTAGGGCCAGAAAACGTGATTTATAGGTTGGAAATCGTGTTTTCCAGTCAAAATCAGACCGATCGAACTGCAGATCGTGCCGCAAACATGAGAAAAGCCGCATGGTAGGGTCAGAGATGGCCTAGGAGGGTCGAGGTCGGCCTGGGTGGCCAAGAGGGGTGACCTGCGGCGGCCTAGGGGCTGCCTGCGATGTCCTGGGGGTGGGTAGGGTAGGGTTAGGGTGAGATATGGGAACTCAGGTCTATGACCGTCACTCGTATACCATGTTGAGGGAAATGAATAAATTGATTAGTGAGAGGCCATAGGGTTCTCTTATATAGGAGAGGAACCTATTGGGCAAATTACAAGAAGAGGACAAAAGAAATAGAAAATAAGCAAAACAATAATAATAATAATAATAATAACAAATATATCTACACATATGTCTGAGTAAAGTCGCGTGCCACTAGTCTGGCCATGTAATGATCAATGCTCCCATCTGCATTATGTTTCACTGTAAATACCCATTTGCACATGACTATAGAAGCCCCAGAGGGGGTAGAGACCAGACTCCAGGTACCTCTCGATTATAGAGCCGTCATCTCCTCCTCCATAGATAAACGCCACCAATTTCCCTCCAATACCTCATGGTAACTCCGTGGTATGTACACGACAGAGAAAGCAACAGCAAACCGCATGAAGTCATCCGTCAGGCGATCGAAGGTGACATGAGAAGTAATTGGATATGAAGCACAGGTACGCTTCTACTTCCTAATAACAATTGGCACATCAAGGCCATCATCAGTCCTGCCATGAACATCAACCTCCTGGAAAAATACATGTTGAGAAATAAGTCCCATTGTTAGAAATAATGTATTCAGAACAAACCTAAAGCATACTGGATGATGGACCATGAACATGAGCAAGAGCAGGATGTCGACTGTAGTAGTGTGGTAGTGGTGGAACTGGAACAATGGGTGGCGGTGGGGCTAACGGGGGTGATGGAGGAGGTGATGGAGGGGATGGAGGTGGTGATGAAGGTGGTGGATTCATAAGTGGAGGATGCATGTAAACCTCATCATCCGAATCTGAAGATGTCAACCTGTCACCTGTAGGAGAGAAATACATGAACGACTCAAAAAATGTGACATCTGCGCTGACATAATACTTCCTGTGTAACGGATCATAACATCTATATCCCGTCTGCGTCTTGGAGTATCCGAGAAAGACACATTTGACAGCCCTAGGAGAGATCTTGTCAATCCCTGAAGACAACTGATGGGCAAACACAATAGACCCAAACACGCGAGGGGTGAGAGAGAACAACTCCTTGTCTGAAAATATAAGAGAAAAAGGTATCTTCTCTGCCAACACTAATGAGGGCATATGGTTCACACAATAGCAAGCTGTAAGAACTGCATCACCCCAGAACGAATGTAGGGCACGACTCTGAATAACGAGAGTACGAGTAACGTCTAGTAAGTGACGGTGCTTTCTTTCAGCAATCATGTTCTGTTGAGAAGTGTATGTGCATGATGTTTGATGAAGAATACCATGAGAAGAAAAGAATTGTGAGAGCACACGAGTACAGAATTCCAGCGCATTATCAGTCCTCATAATTTTAACAGAGGTAGAAAAAATAATCTGCACTTCTTTATTAAAATTTATAATGGTATTTCCAGCTTCAGATTTATTTTTCAATAAGAAGACCCACGATAGACGTCTAAAATCATCCACTGCGGCTAAGTAAAACGTGTGTCCCTGATGATCAGGAACACAACTTGGACTCTAAATGTCCACATGGAAAAACCCAAAAGAGGAGCTAATGCTCAGACTCTGACAACTAGAGAAAACAGACCGATGATGCCTTCCCAACGGACATGACTCGCAATTAAATGATGAGCGAGGCCAAATTTGGGGAAGAACTTGATGCATTTTCTGAAGTGGAAGATGATCAAAGCACAGATACCGTAGGTAGGAAGAAACCGGTTCAGTGAAATGAGAGGATAGTCCAGCATATGTGGTTTGGATCAGTCGATAGAGACTGCTCTGCTCACGGCCACAACCAATCACCCGACCTGTAAGAATGTCCTGAAACACAAGAGGCGATGGATCAAATATGGCTCGACAATGTAAATCCTTAGTGATCGGACTAACAGACAATAAGTCCATAGAGAAGTCAGGAGCATGCAGCACATTCTGCAACCGCATAAAGGGTGTCAAGCTAATCTCCTCCTGTCCTGTGATCGAGGAATGAGTCCCATCTGCTATAACCACGGTCCTCCCTGGAGGAACCTGCCTGTAGGCGGTGAGCTGGTCTCTATCTCCACACAAATGGTGTGTTGCATCAGAATCCATGATCCACTCTGTAATATCTGAACCATGACAAGAAGTAAAGGCATGAATGCTACCTGAGGTACTAGCTCCAGCAGTAGCAGCAATGTCCGAGTTGTTCTCTGAAACATGTGAAGAGGTGCTAGCTGGAGACATGATGTCTCTCAATCGAGACACAAGCTCATCATATCTTTGATCTGATGAGGATGAAGTTGCATGTGGGGTGACCTGCTCTATTACACAGGATGATGCTGGGAAGCCATGTTTAGAGCAGCATGTATCGTCTGTATGACCAAATCGATGACAGCAGATACAGAGTGGTCTACATCACAACCACATCTACCACGTGGTCCACGTCCACGAAACTGCGGGATACTCTGTCTTCCACGGGAGGCTACCATGGTAGAAGAAACCGACATTGGAGCAGGGGATGAAATGTTGATCCAGCTCGATCTACGAAAGGCTTACTTCATGGGAGGAATAGTAGCATCTGCCAGTATCTGAGAGGAAGCTGCCTCGTACTGTGAGTTAAGAGATGCCAGGAAGACACCAACCATCATGGCATTCCGATTTGTCTTCAGTTGCTCCGAAGTAGCGGTGAAAAGCATGAAGCTATGAAGCTTCTCAAACAACCTACGCAAGGCAGTATAGTGAGCACGAAGAGGCCATCCATTCTGTTTTATAGTAAAGATATCACGCTACAGCTATTTCATTCCTCTTCACAAACTGCATGGACCACAACTCATTATTCGATCCATCCATTTTGACTATAGACGCAGGACCTCTGAAGGCGCATGTGGTGGGGATATCTACCTTGTTTTCGGACATGTTGCCGGACGAAGAAGACCATGCTAGTAGACCAGAGAACGGATCGTCTACACTGACATAAAGGGATTTGGTTGCATGTATAGACTCAAGATGTAACCAATCCCATCAACACGAAGCGGGCGGAAGCGGGATCTGCAGAAGATGACCATAGATGCCAGCTAGAGGTGGCGGCGACTGCACCTGCGGAACACGGGGGCCGACAGCGGCATCGCCGAAGAGGGAGAGGGGGTCCAACGACGGCGCTCGAAGGTCGGTGACAGTAGCGATAGGATCGGCGACAACGTCGGGGAGAAAGGGAAGGTCCGGCAGTGACGCACGAAGGTCGGCGGTCAACGACAATAATGGAGACGGAGAAAGAGTGAGAAAAACCGGCGGTGGGGCACCGAGAGGGGCTGGAGGGTGGCGGCTAGGGTTAGGTTTAGGGTACGAGAGCTCCGGTCTAGGACTGTCGCTCTGATACCATGTTAGGAAAAGAGAAAAACTTGTTTATTCCATTAAATCCTAGGCTTTCTTATATAAAGGAGAGGCTTATGGGTAAATTACATAAGACTGACAACAGAAATTAAAATAGTTAAAAAAGTACGGAAACATGAAATATATCTCTACAAAAACTTAAAAAAGAATCCAACTTACAAAGAAATTTTTTAAGATTTTTTAAAGATTAGTATTGAAATGTGTTAGAAAATAGGAAGCGGAAGCGGAATGATAAATAGAGCATAAGAACAAGAACGATATAACATGGAAGACTTGATTTTACGTGGAACCCTACTCCCTAAGGAGCGGGATGAAACTACGGGAGAATGCCTCAAAGGGCTGGTGTGTCTATTGCACTTTTCTCAATGGATACAGGAGGTTTGGGGCTCCTTATATAGCCTCCACAGAGCCTCCAAGTCCCACCACTAGTAGATGTGGGACTAAACTGTTGGATGGGGTAAATGGATCCTGGAGGGATCCATTTACCCATCTCCCTCATATATGACGCATACAACTTATACTCCAACACTCCCCCTCAAGCTGGAGCATGCAATGCTCAGCTTGGACAAACAGAAATAAAATCAACTCATGCTATAGGACACTACGGACAATATCAACCCAACGCATAGAACTGCTGCTGTCGAGGATGTTGCTTCTCATGCCATGCAACTGAGGAGGACGAATCGGCTGGAGTGTGAGTCTGTTGAATCTCCTCGTCGGAGAGCATGTGCTCTGAACTGCGACTGTCAGAGTCACTGCAACTGGAAATGAGTCTCCTCGTCAGAGTACTCTGGCCCGCCACAATAATGTGGACAACTGCTCCATCTCTGAAAAAGGGCCGAACTGGAAAAGGCCGTGGAAGTGCAACCCTCGTCGGAGTCCACGGTCGCTGGATAATGGAGTCTGAAAAAGTCTCCTCATCGAAGAACTGGGTCTCTCCCATCTGGCTCAGAGAATGATGCTCTATTCTGGAGTACCTATGATACCACATGAAAACCCTTGCCCACATGGCATAGGGAATGGTCCTCTATTCTGGAGTCCCTATGGGTCACATGAAAACACTGGACTGACAACACAAGAAGAATGATGGGGACCACGACAAAAGATGGCAAGCATGTGCTCATCTAAAAGAAGACCGCATCCATATACGTGTCTGAAACTGTGGACTCGGAATCAATCGTCGAGTCTGATCAACCTAAGAACTGTAGAGTCTGAGAAAATCTGGCCGGTCTGGATAATATGACATTCGGGAGACTCTGAATAGACATTTGACTCTATATAATATTTCCCCATTTCTCCCATACTGGTCGGAAAACATGGACGTCGACCAAGTTGGAAGAGGACAAGATAATATGCATCAAATAAGCCGTCTGCAATTTTTCAGCTTTTCAAAATCATCATTTTTTATAGCCGTCAACATTTTTTTTCGGCTTTTTATTGTACGTGCCTTTTTCGAACCGTTTTTTAACATTCATTCTCTCTTTTTTTCTTTTTTTAATCACGTTGGGCCTCCCCCTTTCTCCGAATTCTACTCTCTCTCTCCTTTTTTTTATATATTCACGGCCCAATCGGACCAAATTTCTCTCCCTCTCTCTTTATAAATTACAGGCCATACATCTTTTTATATAATTACCAGTTGTGGCCCCCTTGAGGCTTCTTAAACCATCCCATCAAATTAGGGTTCCCGTGCCGTCGCGGTTGGGGGTCTTGTTGTTTGCACCTAAGAAGGGGATGGATCCCAACTCTGGAGAGGAGGCTCGGCTGTGACAGATCGTACACCACCATAAGGAAGATAGCGATGGTGGTTGCTGCGGGCATACGCCTGTTGGGATTCGCGGGAACCCCTGATGTGCGCCTGGATCTGGATCTAGATTCGTTGTGGCTTGCAATAGACGCATCTCCGATCGGAGAAGATATTAGATGAACAGTTCTCCAAACAATATATGATCCTTGAATATGAATGATCTTTGAGGAATCATGAACAGCAAATCTTCTCAAATAAATCTTCAATGATAATCAAGAACCAATTCAACAACAACAACAACAAAGTCTTTTCCCACAATTAAGCTAATCAAGAACCAATTCTCGAAATAAAAAAATAACATAAAAATCTCCGAGAATCGACCCGCTCTGATACCATATTAGAAAATAGGAAGCGGAAGAGGAATGATAAACAAAAAGCATAAGAACAAGAAAGATAAAACATGGAATACTTGATTTTACTTGGAAACCTGCTCTCTAAGGAGCGGGATGAAACCACGAGAGAATGCCTCAGAGGGCTGGTGTGTCTATTACACTTTTCTCAATGGATATAAGAGGTCTGGGGCTCCTTATATAGCATCCACAGAGCCTCCAAGTCCCACCACTGCTGATGAGGGGCTAAACTGTTGGATGGGGTAAATGGATCCTGGAGGGATCTATTTACCCGTCTCCCTTATATATGACGCATACAACTTATACTCCAACAAAATGAAAAAGGACGAGAACCTGAAGGTGTTCGCCCAACTTTTTAAAGTTCTTTAAGTTCAATGGTGTATTGGGATTAGAACTTGATTTGATTCCCAAACATATATACATTACCCACCTTGGGTGAGATCAATCACCATTGTCGGCCATCTTCTATCTCCAAGACTCCCACGTACAATAGTCACCAAGGAACCATCTCTCTATCCCTTTTATTCACCAAGTCAAACAAGGACTTCTCCTATTTTCGAAAGATCTTACTTTTTTATTGTAAGCCTGATTTTATCCCTTCTTTCCTAGTCTCTTTTTACGCAATGTACTTAGTGATGTGATTTATTTTGTATTTAAAATTTCAATTCATTTTATATTTTATTCACTTAATTATTCCTTTTGACCATCTTAATTCATTATGCTTCCCATTTGCATTAGAATTTTTTTTCGAAAAAGGAAAGAGGTGACACGTCCCAAATGTTGGGGCTCACTACCAAATATATTAAACTATAAAATTGTTACAATGAATTTCATCCTCCAAAGAGTACAAAGAGCTCTGCTATGTTCAACTACATTCTTTGTATAACAAGTTTGCCCCCCCCCAAAATGACTCCATTCCTCACACACCAAATCGCTCACATAAGTGCAAAAGAGTGTGTAATGTCCTCGTGACCATAACCGCATACTGATCTGATGCTCCTCCAAAAACTGGCACAATCTTGCCCCCCAATCCATGGGATGTTGGCTATGTCCCACACCTAAGCAGAAGACGAGCATGGGAAGAAAAGGTGATCTTGTCCTCTGCCGTCGTCGCACATCTGGCACACACAACATCCTCTAATCCCAACAGTTGTCCCCGTCGAACCTGCGTTAGAATCCTACCATGCCTCAGAAGCTATAAAAATATCTTTATTCGATTAGGCACCATGCTCCTTCAGATCAGCCTGGTATCAGTTGTCACCTCTTCCTCTACCTCCTCCCCAACCTCTACCAAAAAACGACAAGCCTTTTTTACCGAGAACCTCCAATTGCCCCAACTAAAATGATCCATGCCAATGGTCGGACCCTCAAACTATGTGAGAAGCGCATGCAAAGCCAAGAACTCGTCAACCCTCTAGTCTACCAGGACGGAAGAGAAGACAGGAGCCCATGAACAATGCCCGCATATCAGTTGCACAGTTGCCTACCTGTTGCACATCAGCTGGCATAGTCTTGGGAAGCATACGCCCAAGCTCCCCTCGCATGTCCAAACATCCATCTGGAATCAGAAAGTAGCTCCATCCCATAGAACAGGTTCAACTTCACGGCCAGCACTGGTATCACCTCGGTGATCCCCTTCCAAAAAGATGAAGGTAAACGACTGAAACTGTTGTCAAGGACAGGGACATCCCAAAAATCTTTCTCATCAACCTGCATACCAAATCCTCATATTTCCCCCATATACGAACCACCCATTTCGTCATGAAGACCTTGTCTATCTCGCCCACCTGCTTAAGCCCCAGCCTGCCCTTTTTCTTCAACATCATCACCGTGCCCACTCCATCAAATGGATACCCCTTCTAGTCGGCCTCCCATCCGCCCAAAAAAATCTCATGAGAATCTCAATCCTCATGCGCACATCAGCAAGAAGCCGCCTCGTGGAGCAAAAGAAGATAGGTATGGCCGAAAGAACGTGCTTCAGAAGCACTATCTTCCTGCCTCTCGACAGCACCGACGCCTCCCACCCCACCAACCTCCCCTCTAACATGTCCAACAAAGCCTTCCAATCACCATTCTTTGGTTTCCCTGCCACTAACAGGAGCCCCAGGTAGGGTTGGCTATCGAACCCAACAAGCCAGGCCAGGCCCTGGCTCGGGCTCGTTCGAGCCCAACCGAGTTGGATCGAGCTCGGGCTCGGGCTCAATGAGCTCAAGCCTCTTATCGAGCCAGTTCGGGCTTCATAAGGCTCGAGCCGAGACAGTTATTGAGCCCAGTCTTGGCTCGAGCCAAGTCTGGCTCATTAAGGAAAACGGCATTTTGTAGTACAAAAGTGCGATGCCTAGGCTTGAATTCGCAACCTCTTCTTTGAGAGATTGTCTTCCTTACTAGTCAACTACTATCTGAGTTACATTTCAAAAGCTAAATTATATTATATATTATAACATTCTATCTGCTAATAAAAAATACTAATTTGCTAATTATAACCTACAAAAAAATAAATATAGTTCTAGCTATATGTTTCTTCGAAAAACATAATATTGGTCGACACGTTAGTGGATAATATATATTATCAAATATGTTCATATTTAAAGACATATAATAACATGAGATCGTGATTAAGTCTCCAATATAATATATATATGGAACATTGCCATGTTGGAAATCACATATATGGGCATATATAGTTCTAACTTTAAGGTGCCCGCGAAACAAAATTATATCGATCTACATCTTGGCTGGGTATAATATACATATTTAATTACTATCTACGTAGACAGCTACAACTATAATATAGGTACCGGTTGTTGAACAAGCAACTCCTCCTGTGTGTATTATATATAAATATATAAATATAAATATTATATATATTCCTTATCAAGCCCCATATCGAGCTATCGAACTGAGCATGGCTCAGCTCGAGCTCGGCTCGTTAAGCTATCGAGCCCAAAATTCTGGCTCGAGCTCGACTCAATAGCTTAACGAGCCAGGCTCACGAGCCCTTATCGAGTCGAGCCCGAGCCTGGCTCATCGAGTCTTCACTCAAAAGCCAGCCCTAGCCCCAGATATGTAATTAGCAGCCCGGTCGTTGGGCAACCCAAAATTACTGCCACCCCATGCACCTCCAACTTAGATAAATCAAAAGGAAGCATCACTGATTCTCTATTGATTTGAAGGCTCAATAAGTCCCCAAATGCACATAATAAGTGATGCCCGATGCATCTTCTCCTCCTCAGCCCCCGTGAACCTCACAGTGTCATCTGCATACTGTAAAAGAGAAATGGACATCTCCTTCTCATACCCACCACACCACCCCGCACTCATCGTCAGCCTCATCATCACTGCCAAGGCGTCCATTTGCATTAGAAATTTGCGTTCTTTGTAGGATCCAATCAGAGTCTAGTAGTTCATCTTCATGTGCTTCAACCTTGACTCTCCAAATCCAATTTTATAGATTGTTTTAGTTCGGGTGAATCCCAACTATGACGATCATTATTTTAACCATCAGATTTTGCACATAATCAAATCTTGTCGTCGTCAGGAGGCAACAATAAAACTAGGTTTTCTATTTCACACAGATGCATATTTTCGTTACCATCAACATCCGTGCTTAATTCTTA
This sequence comes from Ottelia alismoides, assembly GCA_037367405.1. NCBI lineage: Eukaryota > Viridiplantae > Streptophyta > Magnoliopsida > Alismatales > Hydrocharitaceae > Ottelia > Ottelia alismoides. The sequence continues at coordinate 36,897 of JAZKJV010006786.1, read as the reverse complement.
AATTATTTTTCTGCTAGCGATGATTATAAAATTCAGAATTTTCCCAGATCTTAAAAAATAATTTTAAATGTTCCCTTGTATTATCAGGTTATACAAAGTTTCATTTCAATTCATTTATTCATTATTTGTTTTGCCGGGCCATCTAAGAAAATCTAAAATTGTCTCTGTATATGGTCTTTCATCTCCTATTTCAAATACGGAGGCCTTCGATACTTGTGCAAGGTTTTTTTTGTTAATTTTATAGTTTTATTTGTTAGTATTGAGATATTTATATCTCCTATCTCTTATTTTTCTTTTATCTTCTTACTTATTTTGTAATTTTTCCGTCTCTCTTATATAAGAAAGCTCTAGGGCTATGGCGGAATACAACTTCTTATTTCACACATTTAACATGGTATTAGAGCAACAGTTCTAGACCAGAGCCTGTGCCCTAGATACCCAACCCCATCGCCGACCCTCCCTTCGGCTGCCGCCACTGCCCTTCAACCGATGCCGCCCTTTGTCCTTGAGCAGCAGGCCGTCATCGGCTCTCCCTCGCATCCGTCGCCGGCCACAGTGACAACCACAGCCGCAACCGCTACCTACGATGGAGCCCTAAGCCGCAACCGCCTCTTTCCGTGGTTTTGTTTGGTGTTGTCCGCGCACTCCTTCTCTCGTTAGGTCAAAACTTGGGGTTCTAGGGTGTGACTTGATCATTTAAAGACAACCTAATTACCTCAAAGAGGCCTCCAACGGATGGAAGAGGTTGTGATATGTGTCTACACCTACAAACATCTTCTCATATGTCAGTGTAGATGCAAGTATCTCTGTTTGCAGACCCAGTCTTGGAGATTGTTGTCGTCGTGTCATACAACAAAGTAGATGTTTCATCACTGGGTGCCTTCAAAGGTCCAGCACCCGTCATCAAGATGGATAGAACAAACTATGAGATGTGGGCCATGTAGTTCATGAGCCTAATGCAATGTAATGGTAAGAAGCATTTCCTCATGCAGGAGGAGCCAGGTGACAAGACTGGGGTTAATGCCTCATGGGAGGCAGACAATGCTTATGCACGTGCGTGGCTATCTGGCACTGTGTCTATGGAGATAGCCAATGATATTCTGAGTCAGTCTACTGCAAAGGCTATGTGGGACATTCTCGCCGCTACATATTCTCCGGTGAAAAATGAGTCGAAGATACTGCAACTTCAGCATGATATCTTCACGTCGAAGCAGAATGGTCGTCCTCTTCATACCATTTACACCTCTCTGAGGGGTAAGTTTGAGAAGCTGCATGGTTTTATTCCCTTGACTACCACACCAGAGCAGCTCAAGGCATACAGAGATTCGATGATGACCGGAGTTTTCCTAACAGCTCTTGATCCTGAATATGACACTGCACGAGCACAGATTCTCACAGATGCCACCATACCTCCAATGGAGGAGGCATATTGCAGATTAAGCAGGCTCTCTGTATGCCCCGATGGTACTCAGCAGTCTCATACCTCTTCAGCCATGGTTGCATCTCGTGGTAGGGGGAGCCCAATGCAGTACCGTGGTCATGGTAACCGTGGCTGGGGAGAGGGTAGTCACCCCGTCGATTGTGCACCTATTATCATAAGTCAGGTGACTCTGAGGAGACATGATACTCTAAGCATGGGTTTCCTGCTTCAGCACGTGTTGCAGAGCAAACTCAACAGGAAAGGAGTCCTTCACCTGTATCTGATCAGAGGTTCGATGAACTTGTTGCGCGGCTCAGAGAGATTATGCATGCTCCTGGATCAACCAGTTGTCCTTCATGATCCTCAGAGGTAGCTGCTTCAGCATCAGCGTCCACATCATGTATAGCCCATGCTCTTACTAGTTGTTACAGAGCAGATTTGTCAGAATGGATTATGGATTCAGAAGCATCTCATCAGCTTTGTGGTGACAAAGGATAGTTTAGTACTTATAGTCCAACTCAGTCAAGGAGATCGGTGGTTATAACAGATGGGATATATTCTCCCATCACTGGTCAGGGAGAGGTGTAATTAACTCCTGCAACGCGACATCAGAATGTTCTTTACGCTCCTGAATTTTCTAAGAATTTACTGCCAATTAGTCAAATCACCAAGGATTTACATTGTCGCACGGGAGAGTAAATTAGGTCTTTTTTGCCGTATTTCAAAAGGAGAAAGGGTCTTCTCCTTTTTGTGGGAAAAGGCTTTGTTGTTGTTGTTGTTGTTGTAGAAAGGGTCTTCTCCAAATACTTGTATCTAGTATTCCAGCAAGGAGACCTTGCGAACAACAATCCATTTGGACTTCGGGTCGGCCCCTTTCCCGGGTCCTGATCGTCACGGGGAATAATCTATCTATTTCTCCAAACACAATTGTTAACATATATATTAGTTTCCTTTGTATCTCTCTGTTATTTTTATTTTCAGTTGTATGCTTTATGTAATTTACCCATAGGCTACTCTCCTATATAAGAGAGCCTAGGGCTGATGGAATAAACAACTCTTCTATTTTTTTCCCAACATGGTATCAGAGCGACGGTCCTAGATCGAAGTTCTCGAAACCCTAACCCTATCCCTACTCCCCACCCGCGTGCCTCTCTCTCTCCTTGCCGCTGCCGGCGCACATCCTCGGCCGCGAGTCTCTCCGCCATCGAGCGCCTGCGCGTGTGCCCGTGAGCCTCTCCGTCGTCGCCTGCGCGGTCCCAACCTTGCGCTTGTGCGCCTGTGCCTTGAGCACCCGCGCTCTAGCACCTGTGCGCTGGTGCATTAGTGCATGCGCGCTACTGCGCCCTAGCGCGCCTACGGTCCCTGCTCTTGCGCCTTAGCGCCCAGTCGTCAGCGCCCAGCGGTCAGCGCCTTAGGGCCCAGCGGTCCGTGCGCGCAGCCCCAGTCATCTAGCGCTAGCGCCAAGACATCCATGCGCACCTTCGTCGCCTACAGCGGGCACCTTAGTGCCCTGTTCGTGTGCTCTTGAATCACATATCTAGAGCGCACACCGTCAACTAAATGGGTTTGGTTGCTTGAAGTCTACACATGCAACTAAACCCATCTATGTCCATGTAGACGATCTTCTCACAAGTCTATCGCTCCAGTCTTCAATTTCCGATATGCCAAAAAGCAAGGCGGATATTCCATCTATAGGCGCCTTTCGTGGTCCAGCGCCTATCGTGAAGATGGGCGGTACAAACTATGAACTGTGGGCGATGCAGTTCATGAGTATGATGAAGTCGACTGGTAAGAAGCACATTCTTACCGAAGAAGAGTGCTGAGAAGACTGGAGCCAATGCCTCATAGGAGGCAGATGATGCATACGCCAAAGTCTGGTTGTCCGGAACTTTGGCGATCGAGATTGCCAATGACATTCTACATCAGCCCACGACCAAAGACATATGGGACATTCTGGCGGCCACATACTCCCAGGCGAAGAATGAGATGAAGATTCTGCAACTCCAGCATGATATATTCACTATAAAGCAGAATGGTCGCCCTCTACATTCACTCTACACATCCCTGCGAGGGATGTTCGAGAAGCTATACAGCTTCATGCCCCTGACAGCCACGCCAGAACAACAGAAGACGTATCGGAATGCGACTATGGTGGGCGTGTTCCTTACTGCACTTGATCCAGAGTATGAGGCGGCGTGATCCCAGATCTTGGCCGATTCTACTATTCCTCCAATGGAGGAAGCTTTTCACAGACTGAGCCGGATCACCATTCCTTCCACGACCACGAATCAGAATTCATCAGCCATGGCCGCCAACAGGGGTCGTGGATTTCATCATCAGACCCATGGACGTTGACCTCGTGGCAGAGGAGGCCGCACTCGGTCAACATGTACCTACTGTCATCGCGTTGGACACAATGAAGACACATGCTATTCTAAGCATGGATTTCCTGCATCTGCACGAGTCGCTGAGCAGATAGAGCCTCCATCTGCTGCCACTTTGGATCAGCGGTTCGATGATCTAGTTGCCCGTCTAAGGGGCATTATTCCCCCATCTGGCCCAGCACCTACTACTGAGAGTCAATCTGATGCTGTTGCATCTGCCTCTGCGTCTACCAGTGCTTCAGGTAGCATACTTGCATTTACCAGTAGTAGATCAGATACATTACCTTGGATTATGGACTCGGGCGCTACACATCATCTATGTGGCGATCAGAGTTTACTTACAGGATATTCTCAGATTCCTCCAGGCCGAACAGTGGTCATTGCCAATGGTACACATTCCCCCATCACTGGTCAGGGGGAGATTAGACTGACATCTTCTATGCAGCTCAAGAATGTGTTACATGCACCTGATTTTTCAATGAATTTAAAATCAATCAGTCAGATTACGAAGGATTTACGATGTCGGGCAATTTTTTATCCATCTTCTCTTATTTTTCAGGACATCCTTACGGGCAACGTGATTGGTCGTGGCTATGAGCAAGGAGGCCTCTATCGCCTAAATCAGACTTCATTTGTTGGAACCTCATCCCTTCCTACTAGACCTGTATCTCCTCTGTTGTGGCATCTGCGCTTTGGGCATCTACCACTTCAGAAGTTGCATCGTGTGTTACCCCAGGGTCTTCCTCACACATCTATCCAATGTGAAGCTTGTCAGTTGAGAAAGCATCACCGGTCTACCTTTCCCAGTCGTCCAGGTCGGAGTAGTACCTCCAAGTTTGAGTTACTTCATATTGATATCTAGGGTCCGAGTCGTGTACCTGATCATCAAGGACACAGATTTTATATAGTTATTGTGGATGACTTCTCTCGTGTGTCATGGGTATTTTTGTTGAAAAATAAATCTGAAGCAAGCAATATTATTATCCATTTTCTGAATGAAATTCAAAATGTTTTCTCCACATCTGTGAAATTTGTGAGAAGTGATAATGCCCTACTGTGTACTCATGTCCTAGCCAACTACTACTGTAACATCCGGATCCGAATGAACTGAAGCTCCTGTCAAGAAAAGGATGTTGCAAGCAAGTTTGGATCTCCAAAGTGGAGATATTCAAAGGTACATATCTCTCTCCTCTTTGTTCTCATTAAAGTCAATGTTGAAGTTTTTAATTCAGTTTTTTTTTTGTTTCTATCCATCAGGTTTTTTATCTATTGTTGTATGTTAGATAAAGCCACAAAATCCTTCCAAACTTAAAGGATCAAAGGTACAATCTTTTCCCCTCTCTTGCTGCTTTCCATGCATGGTCTTTACACATTTTGATAGTAATAGGTTGCTTGAGTGTTGTATATTCTAGATATGCTATAACTGGGTTACCATATATTATAACATGTTGGGAACAAGGGTCTTGTAGTAATCTAAAGCAATGGAAATTTGACTCTATAATACTTGTGTATTGCATGTGGCCGAAGATAGATTGCACTTTCATCTAAATTCTAATTGTATATTCCTGGTTAATATGATGTGAATACATAAATAACATCTCAATACTAATAATAGAAGTACAAATGATTCCCAAGAACATTTAAACCATTGTGAGATATACATGAGGGTCGGTAAAGGCAGTGATATCATGTTCTGCACAAGGGTCATTGGAAATAGAGTTTAATGTAAGGATATACAACACTAATGAAGCCTATAAAGAAGGTCATCATACTTATCTCTTGAGATGGTATACATAGAATCATGATATCATCAACATCTCAAAAGACTGTTTGATGAGCTACAAGTTTATTATGCTTTAACCAGCAACAATCTTCTCTATGGCCACTACATCTAGAAAAGTAAAATAATATGTGGCTCATCTCGATGTAAAACAATCACGGTTGTGGGCATGAGTGGACCTAATCTGTCCCTCCTAGAAGAAGCAACCATGGCAGAGGTGGTCTCACCTTTCTTAGGTGTATGAAATAATATAGATAATATACTCAACTTAATATGTACCTCCTAACTAGAAGAAATCTTTAATATGGTAATCCTTTGTGACAACACGACCTCATATGGAGATTCCAGATCCGGAAGAAAAAGATCAACAATCAATGGATATCTGAACAGTCCATGTGTTGCACATATACAGACATGTGTGTAAGAATTTAGCCTTTTTAAAACTAGAATTCCTAGCATAGCAGTATTCAACTAAAGGTTGGGTATTCTGCTTCATTTTAAACATTAGACAAATCTGCATAATGCAAGCAAAATTATTCTCTTCAGAGTATAGTCAACTTAAGAATCTGTCACATTTTTTTTCATGGTTTTTGATGCACAATATCTATACCGCTGGAGCATATTCCATTTTATGACATAATCAGGAGATTATTTTCAATGAAGCATATTCCATTTTATGAAATAATCAGGAGATTATTTTCAATATTAAGTATTCTGAAATCTGTTAAATATATTGTTATCAACTTATTTAGATTCTTAATCTCGAGAACAATCACAGAAGGTCTATTTCAACCTATTGAAAATGACGAAAGATAAAGAATTTAACTATGATCCAACTTAATGATATCAAGATCGCGCAATTAACCCGACATAGTTTTTTTAGCAAGGGTAGGAAGATACAAAGTAGCTAAAGGGGTATAACTCTTGGCTGGGAGTTTGATACATCCAATTGGGAGGATTTCTCAATATCTCTTAGTAATAGTGATAAAGAATCGAAAGATGGCTACGGTGGATAAGTAAATAATAATCTCAATATGTTAGCATTATTAGAATGACTTGAGATCTAGTGGAAGAGAAGATTCAGGGTGAAATTTTGCAGTGCCAGGAAGGATTGCATCGACCATCTTTTCATCTTTTGTTCATTATATAAGGGTATTTTCATACAAAAGACTTATAAAAATTAGATCAAGAGTCTTGCCACTAAATTATGAGTTAAATAACAAAAGTAAAATTTCTACATTAAATTAAATTTTAAATTCAGTTCCAATAAACAACTTATGATCTCATGGTTTGAAAAAGGAGTTCATTGAGATATTTTCATAAATCTAGATTAATAAGCAAGCCGCCAATTGATGAGATCATCTATGATCAATGACTGAAGATCTTTATGATCAATCATTCAAAATCACTAAAGTATGAATCACTATTCAATATAATTATCAACAAGATACCTAGATCTGTAAAGTTGACTACATCAGAGTTCAAGAGAGGATGTGAACCCCTCAGGATCCGGGTACCCGTTTACGACAAAATTCGCAATATTTCATTCACATTGATCGCAGAGTTGTAGAAAAGCAGGAAATATTTTTCGCGCAAAATTTGACATTCATTTCCATCACACATGACCACAAGTACCAGAGACAATATGGCACCAAAATTCTTTTCATTAATATTCATATCAGTTTTCAACATGTACAATGATCTTCCATTTACAACATATATCCCAAAGTGTGATACAAAAGAGATAACATTTACATCATTATCTGAACAAAAACTGAGGCAAAGTAATTCATACCGTCGGGTATAAACTCTATCTCCTGGAAGCATGTATATCTACTGAGCTGCAGGCTGTTTGCCTGCCACACGCAAAATAGGAAAGAAGAGGCGTCAGCCATTGCTGGTACCTCCCTAAAATTTATAAAAATAACTTGACATTTAATATGTACAAAAGCAGGCAAGTAGAAAGGTGGTACCAGTAAAATCTACATCTACTTGCGTAAGTAAAAAGGGTTTGTTTGTAATGCGTTTCCCAGAACCCGGCATTTCCCATATGTAACATATTTATATAGCAGTTGTGTAATCATAAGTGTATGAGTGTGAATGCATATATCAATTTCTTCAGAGATCATGTTGGTGAGTGAAAAATGGAAAAGTTGAGATTGTAGAGATCTATTAATTTATTTAAATTCTTGGGTAGAGAGAATGGTCTTTTGATCATAACTTCTCCAATTCTTAACTTCAATGTTTCAGATATAGCTCCAGATGTTGTAGATGTAGATGTGGATGATCTAGATATAAAATCGCCAAGTCTGTTTGGCGAAGTAACTCAAGCGGTGAAGAAGCCTGCAAATGGCTCTTCCGTCTCGCCCTCTAATTGGAAGCGCGGTCCAATAGAGGGATAGGTCTACTCCCCAACTACGCCACTGAGACGGGTGAGAGAGACTCCCTAGAAAAGTCACTCTAGAAAACTGCCCGACTAGTACGGGCGAACGAGCTCGTACGTAAAAACTGAAAACCAAGGATCCCCCGCCTGGGTATCCTAAAAGACAGGGTCAGCGGAACTGGTCTAAAGTCTGGACCCCAACGAGGCGTAAAAATACTGCGAGCTCGCGTAAAAACCGTGTAAAAGACTGGGATCCTAGACCCGCGCATTAAGCGGCCACTGCCCTAACTGGGCTTCCTATTCTCCCGCCCAGGTGAGAGTCACCGCGCTCTCGCACGATCATGTGTAAAAAAAGTTCATCATGACCGGCATAATATATTTATTTTTATTGATTCAACAACCCTTGGTTGGTTACCGATCCTTTCTCGATTTGCATTGTGATGAACTTTATCAATTCAGGTCTCTGATCTATGATTTTATCGAAAGTGACAAAAAGTTAGTAGATCCTTCTTAGAAGATTTAGTCAAATTGATCACATCTCTACTGCGACGATGCATGTTTAGAAGAAAATGGCTGCTTAATTGGGGTGTAAACAGTTATTCACATGTAAATGGGATGAAATTAAAGAACCCTAAAACCTAATCAAATTACAAAGATCATCCAACTAGGATAAAAAAAATGAGGACCTTGACATTGATTTCCTCCTAAAGCAGATCTAATATAAGAAGTATACAATATTATTCTTCTATTATCAATTAGTTACAAACAATAGATATATGTATATGGGCATGGCCAGATATTTAATTGACAAAAACTTTACCAAAACTTCCCATAATTACTTAATTGTTAAATATATTAAACGATGGCAACCCATTCTCCTATTTCATTAAATTACTTTGACTCATTCATTCCTCTCCCAGTATGGTTCTAAACTTGTGAAGAATGCATGCACAGATTTCAACTATTTCTCCTGTAATTTATATATTTAATTATGTTAATTTGACATTATCAATAGAGACATAGAATTTCATATTTCGATTTCAACTATTTTTTTTTAATTTATTTAATTATCTTAATTTGACACTATCAATATAGACCTAGAATTCCTGTTTCGGTTGGGATATGAGGAAAACTCTTTTTAACTTCTGACATCCTACTACTAAGGACATAAAAGTAGTAAATGGAACCTAGCAATATAGTTACAAAATCACTTCCCAAAGAACCTACCTATGTAGAAATAGATCATTTATTTTAACTTATTGTAATCAATCAAAAGAGAAGAATGTAAAATTTATTCCACATTAACTAACTGTGCTCCAATTATTTACTGGATTAAACATGTTTACTAATATATGATATGAATAGCTAATCAACCCTTTTTTTTTTTTTTTTACAGTTACAATAGCAGTTTATTTTCATTTAATAATTCTAAGAAACAAAACACGGTTCAATTTATATCTCCCCCCCCCAATTCCAATTCCAGTAGATACCAAAAATTTCATTAACAGGTAATGTATGCCTCAACCAAATTTAGTGATTAAAATGAACCAAAGCCATGCAATTAGAGGTTCCAGCACTATAGAGCAGCAGAATTTATATTCCAAATTTTTTTTTTCCAGACAAAATTAAAGTCTCTTCCTAATTCCTGTCCCAAATCCTCAACCAACAGGAATAATTTCAGCAAGAGAAAAAGGGAAAGGGATATACAAAAGATCATGTATAATTGCATGCATGGCAGCAAGAGAGAGGGTCAAGGAGTGTACCTTTTGATCTCTAGAATAGAGATCAAAATCTTATGCAGAAAATCCCCAAGATTATCAGCAACAGGGCTACAGGAAGGTTCCAGCAAATTTGAATTTGACTGCTGCAGTTGCTGGGGATTTGGACAATCACCTTCCACCATATAAGAGCAGCTCCAAGGTGGCCTAAGGAGCAAGGAGAAGGGCTGGAGCTGCTGGTCGTCAGCAGAAATAGGAAGAAAAAGAAGGAGAAATGGGAGTCACGGCTGGGATTTTGAGGAGATTTAGATGTCTATATATAAGGAATGAGAAGTGGCCTCTTGTTTGCCAAATGGACTTTAAAAATGCCATGTGCTTTGCCAAATGGTCTTTAAAAATGCCATGTGGAGAGGAGAAGGGCTAAGTGGTTTAAAAAAATTTTGAAAAGAATGTATGTACGGCTGGAATCAGTAACGAATGTTACTGTTTTAATAAAATTTTTTTTTATTCATATATATTACCAAGTTCCTATTTAATGGGTATTAAACAAAAAAAAACGACCGTATGCGTGCATCGGGCCTCGGATTTTGGCGCGAAGTATTTCGTTTCAATCGTCTCTGAATGACGGTTGATATGAGTATAATATTGCTACACTTTCGGTTGGGTTTTGAACCCCCGAAATTTTCGGATACGACTTTTGTCTAAGACTAAATTTTGTGACTTAAAAATATCATATGACCTCTGATTGACGAACGGTCGATTCCGTTGGTCTCGTGTCGTCGAATCGGATCTAATGACGGTCTCGGTTTGTTTCGCGGTTTCCGAATTTGCGTCGCGGCTTTTCACGGCGCGCGTTACGGATTGATCGATTTTTGGTCGATTTCTCCCGAACAACTTTTGATTTACTACCAATTGGTCGTTTTAGGTTGGTTAGTATTGACCGACAATGTTTTTGGGTTCATTAGACCCAAATTCGGACGACTTCGGGTTTGATTGGAAACCGGATGTTACAAATATAAAAACCTCAAAGGGAGTCTCGTCCTCGAGACTCGAGTTAAGGCCATTAGGTGTCTGGTTGGAATTTCATATGTCCATAAAAACCTCAAAGGAAAACAAGCCATATATTTATAATGTGTCTAATTACAAAAGCTTGTTTTGACGATTACATCAAAATAGCTGCGGGTATCGTGCCCGCATGTCGGCTTCAGCCTCCCATGTCGCTTCCTTGACGCCGTGTCGGTGCCATAACACCTTGACCAATGAAATCTCTTTGCTGCGAAGCTTCTTTATAGCACGGTCAAGTATCTGCACTGGCTTCTCCTCATAAGTCAGATCCGGTTCTACATCGAGATTCTCGTAACTGATAATGTGGCGAGGGTCATGGACATACTTCCTCAGATTGGATATGTGGAAAACATCATGAATAGCTGAAAGATGTGGAGGAAGGGCTACTCGGTATGCCACTTTCCCCACTCTAGCCAGAATCTCAAAAGGTCCAACATATCGCGGCGCCAACTTGCCACGAACACCGAATCTCTGCACTCCTTTCATGGGAGATACTCGCAAAAATACCCAATCTCCAACCTATAATTGACAAGAGTGTTACTAATATGAGATTAATTTTGGACATATATATATGTCATAGATGAAGAAGAATTAATTAGATTACCTGGAACTCTAAGTCTCTCCTCCGACGATCCGCATAGCTCTTCTGGCGGCTTTGTGCCGTCAGAAGCCTCCGTCTCACAAGATCAACAGCTCTCGCAGTCTCCTCCAAGAGATCTACGGAATATAAAGCATGATCACCTACCTCACGCCAACTGAGAGGCGTGAGGCATCTCCGCCCGTATAGGGCCTCGAACGGTGCCATGCCAATACTGGAGTGATAGCTGTTGTTGTACGTGAACTCCACTAACGGCAGATGGTCCTTCCAGGACCCTTTCCACTCCAAAGTGCATGCGCGAAGTAGATCCTCAAGTGTCTGAATGGTGCGCTCACTCTGCCCGTCTGTCTGCGGATGGTATGCAGAACTCATCTTCAGCTCTGTCTGTAGTGCTGACATGAACTGATGCCAATAATGAGATGTAAATCTCGAATCCCTATCAGACACCACTTCTCGTGGTATACCATGCAGCCTGATAATGTTCTGCACATAGAGCTTGGCCAATCTGGATGGAATATAAGTCGTGTGGACAGGTATGAAATGGGCTGACTTGGTCAACCTATCAACAACGACCCATATGGAATCATGGCCACCTGGCGTCTTCGGCAATCCTGTGACAAAATCCATAGAAATGCTCTCCCATTTCCACTCGGGAATGGGGAGAGACTGCAGTAATCCTGGCGGTCTCCTGTGCTCGGCCTTGACCATCTGACAGGTCATGCATCTGCTAACATGTAGCGCCACATCGCGCTTCATCCCATCCCACCAGAAATGTCGACGCAGATCACGGTACATCTTCGTACTGCCTGGATGAATAGATAACCGTGAACTGTGTGCCTCATCGAGAATGTCTCTGCGAAGCTGCTCATCATTGGGTACAACTACCCGTCCTGCCTTCCATAAAATAGACTCCATCACAACAAAGTCGTCAAACTCGTCCTTGATGGCGCGCATGTATCTATCATGAATCCAAGGATCGGTCTTCTGGCCCTCAACAATACGATCCCAAAGGCTGCTGTATCGTGGAGGTACGGCGGTAGAAACGGATGCGCTCTCCTGAGGATGCCAATCACTCAAAGCTGCAAGTGTATCCCACGTGTATAGCCAGTTCGCCGTACCCTCTGCATGTGCTCTCCTGCTAAGTGCATCAGCCACCACGTTTCCCTTACCGGGATGGTAAGAGATCGTGCAATCATAATCCTTCAGCAGCTCGAGCCATCTACGCTGCCTCATGTTCAGCTCCTTCTGATCAAAGATGTACTTCAGACTCTTGTGGTCTGTAAAAATCTCGAAGTTCACCCCATATAGATAGTGGCGCCAGATCTTCAAAGCGAAGACAACTGCCGCCAACTCCAAGTCATGTGTGGGGTAGTTCCGCTCGTGCGGTCTCAACTGTCGTGATGCGTAAGCAATCACCTGTCCTCTCTGCATCAACACTGCTCCTAGACCTTCTCCAGATGCATCTGTGTAGACTGCATAGTCCTGAGTGCCTGAAGGAAGAGCAAGAATAGGTGCTGTAGTCAACCTCTCCTTCAGTGTCTGGAAGGCCTGCTCACATGAATCGTCCCAAATAAATGGAACTCCCTTCTGTGTCAATCGTGTCAATGGACGGACGATGCGTGAAAATCCGCTGACAAAGCGTCTGTAATAGCCCGCTAATCCGAGGAAGCTCCGAATCTGAGTGACTGTCTTGGGCTGCTCCCAAGACATAACTGCATTTATCTTCGCAGGATCAACTGCAATGCCTGCTCCAGAAATGATATGCCCGAGAAATGAGACCTGGGATAACCAGAACTCACACTTGCTCAACTTGGCATATAGCTTGTGCTCCCTCAATGTATCCAAAACAATCCGTAGATCATTCGCATGATCCCATTCATTCCGTGAATAGATGAGCACATCGTCGATGAACACCACTACAAACTTGTCCAAGTATGGACGGAAGATACGGTTCATCATATCCATGAAAGCCGCAGGTGCATTGGTGAGCCCAAACGGCATCACCACAAACTCGTAGTGTCCATAGCGAGTCCTGAAAGCTGTCTTCGGAATATCCGACTCGCGAATCCTCAGCTGATGGTAGCCTGAGCGAAGGTCGATCTTCGAGAAAACTGAAGATCCCTGGAGCTGGTCAAACAAATCATCGATACGTGGAAAGGGATAACGGTTCTTCACCGTTCTCTTGTTCAGCTGCCGGTAATCGATGCACAATCTCATGGATTCATCCTTCTTCTTGACAAATAGAACCGGAGCACCCCAAGGTGAAGTGCTCGGCCTCACGAATCCCAAGTCAAGCAACTCCTGCAACTGCACCTTCAGCTCCCTCAACTCGGCTGGTGCCATGCGATATGGTGCCATAGAGATCGGCTGTGTATCTGGCAACAATGTGATCTCGAACTCGATCTCCCTCTCAGGAGGAAGTCCTGGTAGTTCATCAGGAAATACGTCTGGATATTCAGATACTACTCGTATATCCTGTATCATCGGCTCCTGATCAGACACCTCCCGAACAAAAGCAAGATATGTATCGCAACCCTGGTCAACAAGTCGTTGGGCTCGCAATACTGAAATGTACTCCATGGTGGAGTCATGTGTAGTACCTTCAAAAGTGAACTCGGGTAGATCTGGAATCCTGAAGACAACGGTCTTCCTAAAGCAATCAACAAGTGCATGATGAGTGGACAACCAATCCATGCCCAATATCAAGTCGAACTCATCAAGCTGCAGAAGTAGACAATCTGCGATCATCTCGTGACCGCCAATCAGTACGGGCAAGTGCCTGACTATCAGGGATATGACAAATAACTGGCCACCTGGCCCTCGGATGTGATATGGAGACGATAGCGTCTCTGCAACTCTATCTAAAGAAACAAGCAACCTCGAGGCAAGGAAAGAGTGTGTTGCGCCGGAATCGAATAAAACATGGAAAGGTCGGCCCAAGACTGAGACCATACCTTTCACTACAGTAGCCGCTGAACGTGCCTGCTCCTCAGTAACGGCATGTAACTGTCCCTGCCTGGCTGATGCAGCACTAGAACCTGCCACACTCTGCGTCTGTCTCTGCTGCTGCGGTCGCCTGAAGTTGGAGTTCCTACCACGGAAACTCCCTGAATGCTGTGTCTGAGACTGTGGCTGTGAAGGCTGTGGCTGAGGCTCGCCAGAAGCCTGTGGGCACTGTGCACGGTAATGTCCCCACTCGTGACATCGGTAGCACCGGACTGGTCGAGTAGAGGGAGTAGCTGTGTCCGTGCTCCGAGCTGGTCCTGCAGGTGGTCTATCTGCTCGCTGCGACCCAGATGGTCGAGCGGACTCTGTACCTCGTCCGGCAAGTGCTCCTCCTAGAGTAGTCGATGGAGAAGAGCGAGCACTGCTAGAGAATGTCGAACCTGTAGGTCGGAACCGTCTGGCTGACCTCTGCTGCTGAAACGGTCGACGTATCGGCCCAAAATATCGCCGCGGTCTAGGCGGTGCTCCAGACGAGCTCCCGTAACGTCTCCCTCGGATGTCCTCGAACTTCTCCGCAGCATCGGTAGCCTCGGAGATAGAAGTGATATGCAGTCCAGCCAGCTTCTCCTGCACCTCCTCTCGCATGCCGCCAATGAACTTCTCCAGATTCTCCTCTGGAAATGCGCCAGCTGCTCGTGTGTGTCGTGACAGCTCTGTGTATCGGATGAAATAATCTCTGGCGGTCATCTGTCCCTGACGAAGCTCGGCAAACAGTCGGCGCTGGGACTCCTTCCACTTCGCCGAAAAGAAGTGGGCTCTGAACCTCGTCACAAAATCGTTCCAAGTAGGCTCTCGGCCTAGCTCGGACACTACGGCCTCCCACCATCGCTCGGCGAAGTCTATCAGTGAATACTCTACGAAAGATAGCCACGTGTTTCGTGGCGCATTAATCGCCCTGAGCACTTTCATTACTCTCATCAGCCACTGCTCAGCGTCATCTGGTGGACCTGTGCCCTCGAACAAGGGTATGTTGGCCCGCTGATAAGAAGTGAAGACTGACTGGTGCCTGTGAATGGCTGCAAACTCGTGTGCATCCTTGTCAGCAAAGTCAACAGGGTCCTGCTCCCTGTCTAAGTCTGCATCCTCCTCAGCTCCATGCTCTGGAATGGCCTCTAGTGGATCATCAGGATGAGGCTGCTCCACCTCAACGGACTGGTGCTGGTCCTGTCGTATCCCATCCTGGGATGGATAGTACGTGAAATCTGACAGGTCCTCGAATCTCATCTCTATGTCCGTCTGCCTGTCAGCAATCTCAGTCTGCTGGGCCAATATCTGCTCCTGCTGGCCCCTCATAGCAGCCTGCTGCTGCTGAAGATCGGTAAGTGCGCTCAGTATGCGTGCCAGCTGATCAGAAGTATCCTGACCTGGTCGAGATGCCATGGCTCTGCATGAGAACCATAATTAGTCATAAAATACCATAGGCAGATACTTATCGTAAATGCTTTTCTCTTTTTGGGATATAGTATGAAAATTAATGAAATTGGTGACATCTGTGGTTATAGAATATGAATGTCATATTTCCCCTTTTCGAATTCACGACAAGTCGGAAGACTGTCGCCATTCGTGAACTTAATGCGATCGGAATTGAAATACTACGAATGTGCGTATCGGGGTACCACTGCTCTGATACCAAACTGTGAACCCCTCAGGATCCGGGTACCCGTTTACGCGCAATTCGCAAGATATCATTCACAATTATATCGCACAAGTTGTAAAAATACAGAAATTTTTTTTTTCGCGACTATGACATTCATTCTCAATACATATTGCAGTTCCTCGTAATATATTCAATAAACAGAAAATTTGAAAACTGATATTATTTCCCGGCAGTTAGATCATTGTTTAATTTCCTATCTTATACTTTCCCTAAATTTTATACATGCATAAATGAAGAAAAATAAATACTGTTTTGTATACATATATCTAGCCTTAAATTTAAGGACAGATTCATATAAAATTGTTATCTTATGCTTGAACACACACACGGCTTGGATTTCTATATGTGTTTTGATATCCATTTGTATTTGATAAACAATGAAATCCCAGTTTATGATTTATAATTTATTTAAAATTTTGGTTAATATTTTACCTAATTCTCTAGAGATTAAAATATCGACCCATTTCCACAATTTCAAGGACTACAATACACTACGTGAATCAAGGTTACTTCACCACTCTCTTATATACAACTCCACTTGCCCTTTTCTTTTCCCTCCACTTGGATTTATATTACTCTCCACTTGGCTGAAGATTAGACCCTTCTCCTCTCTATAAATACAGCCTTTCTTCTTGTTTTAATTCCATTTCCCTTCCAAACCTCTCCAGCCGTAAGGGTTTCCAGCCCTTCCTTTCTCCCTACTGCTTGCCACTGCTCCAGCAAAGATCCAAGGCTGCTGCTACTGCCAATTTCAGAAGCCATTGCTGCTGTCCAGCCACTGTTAGGAGCAAAAACAGCAGCTGAAGCTGCTGTCTTTCATGCCCTGGAGGTTGCTGCAACCTTCCCTATTACATGCAAGTCTTGATTTTCAATTTGAGACCCAAAAGAGGTACAACCCCTACCCTTTCTTTGCTGCCATACATGAGTCAATTCCATTTTTTTTCCATTCTTGAAGCCTTGCATGCACCACCTCCAGCCTCTTGTACAGCCATCCTGTACATATACTCTTTTGATTTGGATATTTCCATCAAATGGAATTGCAAAAATTAAGTTTTTCTTTACTTAAGGAATAACTGTTATTGTGGTTCTTGCTACAGATCAATATTCGTATAATATAAATTCGGAAATTTAAACAAAAAGGTTATTATTATTGCTGTTAACAAAAAAAAATCCCATTAGTTTTTTTAAGTATAAACTCTTATTATTTCTTTTTAAGCAGATTCCAGGCTTATGGTATGAAAATACTTGTGTTTTTCCATATACGGGTATAATTAGATGTGAGGGGTTTGCCTTGTTAAAGCATCATTTATTTGGACACTCCTATTTAGTAATCATATTTTGAGTTGATTACATGTGGATCTTACTATCTTTAAAATATAGATCATAGAGAAATATTGTCATACCATGGTATGAAGTGCTTAGCATTAAAACAAGTTTTTGATTGAAGAAAGTTATGTTCTGTTTGCTGCTCCTGATTAGAATATAAATTAAAATTTTGATTCACATTTAGGTTCTGTTCTCTCACTCAGACCCTGTTTAAATTAAATAAAATTTTTGATTCTCTGCTTCAGTTTAAAATTAAATAAAATTTTGACTATACTTTTCTTATATATATATATATATATATATTTATGGAAGAGGGGCAATGGAGTTGTATATAAGAGAGTGGTGAAGTAACCTTGATTCACGTAGTGTATTGTAGTCCTTGAAATTGTGGAAATGGGTCGATATTTTAATCTCTAGAGAATTAGGTAAAATATTAACCAAAATTTTAAATAAATTATAAATCATAAACTGGGATTTCATTGTTTATCAAATACAAATGGATATCAAAACACATATAGAAATCCAAGCCGTGTGTGTGTTCAAGCATAAGATAACAATTTTATATGAATCTGTCCTTAAATTTAAGGCTAGATATATGTATACAAAACAGTATTTATTTTTCTTCATTTATGCATGTATAAAATTTAGGGAAAGTATAAGATAGGAAATTAAACAATGATCTAACTGCCGGGAAATAATATCAGTTTTCAAATTTTCTGTTTATTGAATATATTACGAGGAACTGCAATATGTATTGAGAATGAATGTCATAGTCGCGAAAAAAAAAAATTTCTGTATTTTTACAACTTGTGCGATATAATTGTGAATGATATCTTGCGAATTGCGCGTAAACGGGTACCCGGATCCTGAGGGGTTCACAGAGGATGAGAAATTAAGTTAGTGATGATGATTCAATGATGACTAGTAATTAAAAGTGTCAGTCATGGTAACCTTTACGCCTGACTGTGCGAGGGGGCGGTGACCCTCAGCTGGGCGGAAGATTAGGAAGCCCAGTTAGGGCAGCGGCCGCTTCGTACGCGGGTCTAGGATCCCAGTCTTTTTCTCGGTTTTTTCGCGAGCGCTCGCAGTTTTTACGCCTCTCTGGGATCCAAAGGTTTTCTTTTAAAGACCAGTTCCGCTGACCCTTTTTCTTTAGGGTACCTAGGCTGGAGGACCCTTGGTTTTAGTTTTTTGAGCTCGTTAGCCCGTACCGGTCGGGCCGGTTTTTCTTTTAGAGCGACTTTTCTAGAGAGTCTCTCTCACCCGTCTCAGTGGCGTAGTTTTGGAGTAGACCTATCCCTCTATTGGACCGCCCTTTCAATTAGAGGGCGAGACGGAAGAGCCTCTTTTATAGGCTACTTCACCGCTTAAGTTTTATTTATTTTTCGCCAACAGACTTGGCGATGCTACATCTGAATCATCCATGTATACATCTGAATCCTCTATGGCTACCTCTAAATCAGTTACAGTTGAATCTGAAAAAGATACATTGAAATTGGATTGAGTCACAATTGAGTTGGCTAAAGTTGAATTACAGTTGAGTTGGTTTCCGTTGAACTAGTTACTTTTCTGCCAAAAAAATCCTGGCAAAGAGAAAAGACCATATCATGAAAATCATCCTTATCAGACTATCTACTAGGCTTGAGAAAAACAACAAGAAAAGAATCAAAACCCAATATCCATCATATACTCTTACTATGATCAATCCACAAGATTCTTAAACATCTTTATAAGCATTATAGAGATAATGATTATATTAGAGTCTCATCATTCATATTCTCAAGACCAGTCAAACTTGTATTATAATTAATAGAAAGGCAATGACTTAAATATGGACCACATGATATTGGTATATAAATGATTAATGTGGGTAATTAGTGTAGGATGAGTAGACTGGGGTTTTACATACCAAACAACTTGAAAGCATGTTTCATTGCAAGTAGCTTTAAATTTTACTTGTCAAGGCCAAATTACTTGCTTTCTTTTGGAACCACAAAATTTCCTGTTATTTTTAATTAATTAAGATTTACTCAACATTTGTTGATGTTCTTTTCTCCCTATTCCATGGATTGCAGGCAAAATACCTGCACCGTTGTATTGGGGGAGTTGAATGTCAGTTTCTGAAGCAAAACATAGCAGGTATGTATGTTATAGTTTGTTCAAGATATTTATGCTTTTATTTCTCTTCTGATAAAATTGGGATACATGTATATAATGCAATTTCTGTTGTTACATATAAACTGATATGGAAATTTATGCAATATAAGTGTGACATGTTATAGTTCTGTGGCCTGTTAGTTAACGTGAATGTCATCCGTATAAAAAAATTCCCTAATTTCCAGTTCCCTAATGTGATTTCTAGAGAATATGATATTACGGATGATGTGTAAACGGGTTTCCCAGATCCGAGAAGGAACGGGCCTCACAACTACTCATCAAAAGGGATTATCCATCAAACATCCTATGCTTATACCTCTCAACAAAATGGGAACGCTGAAAGGAAACATCGCCACCTACTAGATGTCACAAGATCACTTCTTATACAGAGTGATGTTCCTTATTCTTACTGGGGTGACGCGGTTCTCACAGCATGTTACCTAATTAACCGTATGTCGTCCTCTGTCTTAGATGAACAGATTCCTTTTTCCCTTATCTACCTGGTAGGGATCTGTTTTCCCTAACTCCTCGTGTGTTTGGCTCAGTTGCCTTTGTCCACCAGTTGTCTCCTGATACTGGCAAGCTCTCTCCTAGGGCTGTCAACTGTGTATTTGTTGGGTACTCCAGAACTCAAAAGGGGTACAAGTGCTTTGATCCTTTGCGTAGGCGGTATATGGTCAGTGCAGATATTACATTTTTTTAATCCGTAATGTATTTTTCATCCTCAGGTGATCAGCAACTACCTCCAATGACTACCGAAGCCATATATATGACACCACCACCACCAGTACCATTACCACCACCACCAGCAGCAGCAGCTCCACGTACTATCCCCGTTTCACCACTACCATTCCATTATACCCGCAGGCCTCCTCCAGCTCATGGTCATGACTCATCTCCTAGCTCGCCTAAGGTATGTACTGAAGATACTACTCTTGATGGATCTAATGATATTTCTGAGCAGGATATGTTGCAGGGGCCATATGAGGACACAACTGATTTAGATGTTCCTATTGCTATACGCAAATCGAAGAGGAGTTGCGCTACATATCCTTTATCAGCTTCTGTGTCATTTGAGCGATTATCTGGGGATTTCAGGAACTTTGTGGTTGCCTTGTCAGCGGTAGACATCCCACGGAATTATCAATATGCTCTGCAGGATAGTAGATGGCGTCTGGCAATGGAGGAAGAAATGGCAGCACTTCAATCTAGGGGAACTTGAAGTCTAGTTCCTATACCTGCAGATGTGACCCCGGTGAGCTGCAAGTGGGTATTTACAGTAAAGCAATATGCATATGGCAATATTGACAGATACAAGGCCCGCCTTATTGCACGTGGCTTTACACAGACATACGGGGTGGATTACCTTGATACGTTCTCGCCAGTAGCCCGTCAATCTACCCTATGGATCTTGCTGTCAGTCGCGGTTACTCGAGAGTGGTCGCTATATCAGTTGGATGTGAAGAACGTGTTCTTATATGGAGACCTACAGGAGGAAGTCTACATGCAACAGCCACCCGGTTTTGCTGTTGAGTGGGAGTGTTCCAAGATGTGCAGACTTCATAAGGCAATCTATGGCCTTAAGCAGAGCCCCAGAGCATGGTTTCAGAAGCTCTCAGACCTCTTTGAAAAACAGGGATACAAACGCTCTAATGCTGATCATTCCTTGTTTGTACAGAAGATTTCAAGAGGTATTATTGCAATTATGGTTTACGTAGATGACATCTTGATTATAGGAGATGATGAGCAAGGCATAAAGCAGGCGAAAGAGAAGCTGGGTAGCGAATTTGTCACTAAGGATCTTGGAGTCCTTAGATATTTTCTGGAGCTGGAATTTGCTAGAAATCTGTATGGGTTAGTAATGTCGCAGAGAAAATATGCTACGGATCTGTTGAGTGAAACAGGTATGCTTGGGTGTCGGCCTGCTACAACACCAATGGACCCCATTATGAAGCTATATGATGATGACACAGAGGAGGTGGACAGGAGAAGATACAGAGAACTGGTAGGCAAACTGTTATATGTCACGATCACTAGGCCCGATATATCTTTTGCAGTGAGTCGTGTGAGCCAGTTCATGGAGCAACCACGTCAGGTTCATATGGATGCCATACATATGATACTCAGATACCTCAAATCATCTCCAGGTGCAGGTTTGTTATTCAAGAAGGGCAAGGGGATTTCTATCTCAGCATGTGCGGATGCAGACTATGCAGGTTGTCCCAAGGACAGGAAGTCCACCTCGGGGTTTGCAGTCTACGTTGGAGATTCTCTAATCTCATGGAGGAGCAAGAAACAGAGGGTGGTAGCCAGATCTAGTGCTGAATCTGAATATAGGGCTATGGCCCAGGCTAGCACAGAGATGATGTGAGTAAAGGCTGTGCTTACAGATCTATGTATAGATGTACCACTTCCTATGAACTTAGAATGTGACAATCAGGCAGCCTTGTTCATTGCAAACAATCCAGCATTCCATGAGGGGACCAAGCACATTGAGGTTGACTGTCACTTCATACGTGACATGATTCAGAAGGGATTCATTGCTACATCTCATGTCACTTCAGAAAATCAAACTGCCGATATATTCACCAAGGCATTACTACGAGGCCCATTCCAGAAGTGTGCGTCCAAGCTGAGCATTATTGATATCTATGCTCCATATTGAGGGGAGTGTTAACATATATATTAGTTTCCTTTGTATCTCTCTGTTATTTTTATTTCCAGTTGTATGCTTTATGTAATTTACCCATAGGCTACTCTCCTCTATAAGAGAGCCTAGGGCTGATGGAATAAACAAC
The DNA here is from genome assembly GCA_037367405.1 of Ottelia alismoides. Lineage (NCBI taxonomy): Eukaryota > Viridiplantae > Streptophyta > Magnoliopsida > Alismatales > Hydrocharitaceae > Ottelia > Ottelia alismoides. The sequence continues at coordinate 14,605 of JAZKJV010006786.1, read as the reverse complement.
TCTTCTATTTTTTTTCCCAACAACAATATCTTGAGCACCTATGATGGTGACTACATCCGCTGGCATGTGATGTTTGGACATAGAATCGAGTCCTTGTGAATGGGCAGAGCCAGATGCTCTTATTTGAACGGTAGGGACGATTGCTTCCATTACTGACCATAAACACACCAAATTCTCCTTTAGGAGCTTCCACAACGGTATATGTAGGAGTTGGTACGGAAAAACCCTCTGTATAAGGTTCAAAATGGTGAATTGAGGTAGAGTAGACTGAGGCCGGCGGTGGAAAGAAAAAGCCGCGATGCCTGTCTAACGTGGTAGTTTCCCATCATGGGGTTTTCAGTATATAGATTGGAGTCATTGCTAAGGATCCCAATCAAGGTCAGCAAGGGGTGGTCGTAGACCACATGGTGATACGAGATTCGAGACAGGGGGGTCAAGGTCAGCAGGGGGTGGTCGTGGACCACGAGATGATACAAGATTCGAGTCAGGGCGAGAATACATGGAGCGGCGTGGAAACATACATGGGCAGTTTGTCCCAAATCCGAGTCCAGGACCTGGATTACGATGCATATAGACGACGTGGTCATCATCCTGCAGATAGCTACATGGATGATTTAATATCATCTGTAGGTTCGTTGAGTTGCATGGTCATTCACAGCCCATACCGTGGAGGAACACCAAGTCCCCTGGGCGGATATAGATCCTCACAAGATGAGAGATCATTTGGCATCTTCCCTGAATATTTTCTTGCTCCTCCACTTGGACCTCCTCCTCCTCCTCAAGCGTATACTCCTCCATCACATGGATATGGTTGCAAAAATGGGTATGGAGGATATAACAACTATAACGGTGAGAACTACCAAGGTAGCCAACCCGAGCGGAGCCATGGCAACTTCTTTGGTGTTGACAGTTTTGATTTCTTCCCTGATCAAGGTAGAATCTGCTCGAAGTCCCTAATTATGTCCCTTATTTCCCCCAACCAGCACATGCCATGATGCCATTGATAAAAACAACATGCAAAGGAAAGGCATCTTGGAAGTGATTGCAAATATATCAATCTATAGTATGTGGAATTGGGAGACACCTCATGTTCATAGCACCCAGTAGCATTGATGGCCATACAACTAGAGACCTATAGAGAAACTAGTGGCTGTAGAAAGGTACGTTGAAAAAGCATTTAATTAGAAAATGGAGATCGATTTTGTAATCTCGTTAATTCAGACATGATATAGCAGGCTAATAGAATAGCTCTGCATTAGTATCTGGAAGTTCTCTTTTGAATGCAAAGTGCATATATTTCAAGATGCCTCTTCTTTTGCCTTCATTGACCATGATTATATCAGGATTTCCTCGTTCGCCAGGATCACAAATCCATGACTGCAATTATACCTTTTCTCAAGAAAAATGGAATCCAGTCGATTATTTCAGTGACATATTTTTAAAAATATTGCCGAATACGCAAGTCACCAATCTAGTTGTCACTTATACCACACTTGGTACAGTCCTAAGAGGAAATCCCTCCTAATTCTTAACATAACACCTACAAATATTCCCAAAATAACTGCTATAGACTAATAACACGTATCAATCCATCTTTAATTGCATCACTGCAAAATTAATTTTAAAGTCACTATCATTCCATTACCATAAGCAATCCATTCTTTTTAAGGATTGAATAGTGTGTGTGTGTACACACACGCATATATATATATATATATGGTGTGTGTGTGTGTGTGTGTGTCCACGCATGTGCGTGTGTGTATGTGTCAGTGAGTGAGTGTGTGTGTGTGTGAGGATCCCATATTATACGATCATTATAATAAAACCACCAGTAAATGTAAATCAGAATAGTGTGCAGTTGCTTCTTTTCTTTCATTGTGATAATATAAAAATATATAAATATATATAAATATATAAGAATATGTGTATAAAAATGATTTATATATTAAAATAATTAAAAATTCAAAACCGATTAAAGCCTGACTAAATTTGATTAGTCGCTCGACTGCCGATTAATCCTTAGTCAGTGACCCAACCGACCGAGTACCGACTACCGATTTTTGAAACCTTACATGCCATTAACAAAAATAACATGCGAAGAAAAGGCATCTTGGAAGTGATTGTAAATATGTCAATCTATAGTATGTGGAATTGGGAGACACCTCATGTTCATAGCACCTAGTAGCATTGATGGTCATACAACTAGAGACCTATAGAGACACTATTGGGTGTAGAAAGGTACGTTAAAAAAGCATTTAATTAGAAATGGAGATCTATCTTGTAATCTCGTTGATTCAGATATGATATAGCAGGCTAATAGAATAGTTCTACATTAGTATCTGGAAGTTCTCTTTTGAATGCAAAGTGTGTATATTTCAAGATGCCTCTTCTTTTGCCTTCATTGACCATGATTATATCAGGATTTCCTCGTTCGCCAGGATCACAAATCCATGACTGCAATTATACCTTTTCTCAAGAAAAATGGAATCCAGCCGATTATTTCAGTGGCATATTTTTAAAATGTTGCCGAATACGCAAGTCACCAATCTAGTTGTCACTTATACCACACTTGGTACAGTCCTAAGAGGAAATCCCTCCTAATTCCTGATATAACACCTACAAATATTCCCAGAATAACTGCTATAGACTAATAACACATCAATCCATCTTTAATTACATTACTGCAAAATTAGTTTTAAAGTCACTATCATTCCATTACCATAAGCAATCCATTCTTTTTAAGAATTGAATAGTGTACACACACACATACACATATATGAGGATCCCATATTATACGATCATTATAATAAAACCACCAGTAAATGGAAATCAGAGACTAGAAGAGCCAGCAGCAAATGTGATTCCGTATCAGTAGAATAACAATGTGATTACCGGATCCAGTTGTGAAGTGAAATGTCTGCGAACTATTATGCTAGCAACAGCCTGTAAAGAAGATAAAAGGAATTAGCAGCAACACCAAAATATGACTAAGGTACATGATAGAACCAGAACAAAAATGCAAAGTATTTTTTAAGCAAATGAAGAGATAAAATTTATCACAAGCCAAATCCAGCAAGAAAGAGCACAGATCTGCTCAGGACAAAGAACCACTCCGGTGGTGTTTACCTTCCAATATGAAATATATACTAGTAATATCAGTAGATACAAGTACTGTTTTCACATTGGCATTGGTTAATTGAAAGATGTTGCACCCAATTACTTCGTTTCTGGTGATAACACAATATGGCCACTTGATTAATATTGAAGACTCCTTCACAATGTTCCAAATGCAGAATTTTGTTCAGAGAAAGGTATCGATCATGTTTCCACAGGAAAATAGTTCAAGCCCGAGTAAGATGGAGCTCAATGAAGGAAGAAAGAAGCAAAGGTGTTGGAATCTACAAAAAAATCCGGCGTAGGACAGTCCGGAACACAGTAAAACTGGAGCAACTCATATCTGAGCTACGTGATTTGCTCCAAAATAAATGCAAAGCCATTGCTCTGGAGAAAAGATGTCATTTCAATATCTTCCCATAACACATTTCCTTTAAACCATTTCCTAATAGGAAAACTGGTAAAAAAAGAATTCCCTCATACTCTCTTCATTGCACAACTCCGTTGAACAGTTTTCTTGCCTTGATACTTCTATCAGGAGACGGAAGAAAATAGCAAACATTGTGCAGGTGATCTTAAAGGAAACTAAGTAAATAGAAAAGCTGGCAAGATGTACTTGTACTCATAAGCTACAAATGTTCTGATCGATAGAAACCAATTTTCCGATCTTCAGATTACCTTTCAAGATTACAAAACCCCTCCCTCCGGACAGTAATCGCGAGGGATCCACCACCCACCACACGTAAAGCACCAAAAACCCAAAAAGACTCAATTTTTATCGTTACCATCATCTCGGTCTGGGTAAGAAAGTGCTCGCCGTCTGGGTCTCGAGAGAGGTGAACTCCCTGGCCCATTTTCTCGCCGGCGCCGAGCCACTCCTTCCTGACGTAGGGGTCCTTCCACATGGCCTCCATGTCCTCCGGATCCACGCAGTCCTCCCAGAATTTGACCCTCGGCGGTGCTGGCGTTTCCATTTTGCCTATCGATGATATTCGTCCGATCCACACAAAAATGGCACTTTTTTTGCTCAATCGGAGGAGCAAACAGGGGCGAGTTGGGATTTGGGACGGGGATGTGTCGGTTTTCCTTGAAATCGAGGTTGGAGAGGTGTCGTTGGGTTGGTTCGGATGGTGGTTACGAGGTCGACGTCGGGATTGGGATGGGAACAGCAAGAAGGAGGTGGATCTTCTTACTGTGTTTGGGCGGGAGGATGGATTTTCGGTTTTTTCTTGTTTTTCTCTGCGTTTCCTTTTTTTTGGCGTTTTGGGTGGGATTTGGTTCGGCCGAGGGGTGACGAGGAATGAGGGGAAAAAAGAAAGTGCATGTGGATTTAGTATGTCAACCACCTTTCAAAAGCTCTTGAAATAGTATTGAGTTTCAATAATGATTCCATGATCTTAAGTTGTGTATTTGGATTATAATGACCATAATTTATTAACCTGAGTTGATAGATATAACTAAAGCTTCATGCTACTTAAAATATAACTCATCGTAAAATTTTGTAATGCATGTTTGTCTCCTTCCAGATGTTTGATATGGGGCTAAAATCATGGTGTTTTGAGACAGATCCTAATTTCATGTACTAGAGTGGTATCACCCATCCGATCGAATATCAGTCCAACATTACTAGGATGCATTGTAAAACTTCCATATTCGTTCGGTGTGCCTGCTTTTGGTCATTCTTGCATTTTTCAACCTATGAAATAAAGTATGGTGCCCTAACCTCATACATGTGATGGATTGATGATTGATCATGTCTTTTTATTGTTTTTTTGAGCAAATTTCGAGAATAATACATTACATTTTTACTTAACTTTATGCATAATTTCCATTTCTTTATTTTCATATACATTGCATACAAAAACATCTAAAAATGCATAGCATTCCCTGTGAAAAAGAAAAGTCCAACTTAACTTCATTTTTCCTCTCATTTTATTTCATTTTTTGTGAATAAATATGGCTCCAAGCCCATATAAAGCTCCTAGCATTTTTTGCCTATTTTTCATGACCATTTCGAAGAAGTCCACTTTGGATTTCTTTTTTTTCATATCACTATTTGCAAAAAAAAATGCTAAAAGACGAAAGGAATGTCAACCCACAAGGGGGTTGACGTCAGCCCCTTCTTCACCACGAAGAACCACACGCAAGAGACCCAACACCAGTTGTGCCTCCTCCTCTCCTCTTTGCGAAACTGGCGCACGGTGGTCGACCTCCTTCTTAACACCGACCACATGCCCCCTTGATTGCCTCCTTCACTCATAATTGTCACCTCCTTACCATTGTCTTCATCTATAAAGAGAAAAGGAGGAGGAGGCCTTCAAGAAAAGGAAGGACCGAACAGGCCTACTGTCCTAGACACCAACCTCCCACCATTAGGTACAACAGCTTCACCCCATGTTCCTTCTCTCCTCCGTCATGCTTCCCCGTCGTGGAGGAGCCTTATCGTCGACAACTCAAAGTCAGCTAGTTCGTCGAACCCCTCCTCTCCTCTGCTCATCATTGTAGACTGCCTCCCCGCATCCTCTCTTCTGCTCGCCATGCGCCGCTCCGTGCGCTGTCGAGCCTATGCGCCTCATCAACCACCATCTCTTTCCTTCGCCTTCGGGTCATAGCATCACCATCTCCCCTTGGACCGTGGGATGTCGCCCGCTGCAGGAGGATCCATCGTCCCTAGCTCCCAAGCCTATGATCAGTTTACAATAATTAATTTCCAAGTGTTTTTAGACCAATATGCAATTTCTCAAAGTGTCATTTTTCTTTCAGTTTACCCATTTGTGATATTTTTTTATTATGGTAAAAATTACCTCTTTTTTCCATGTCTTTATTAATTATATTCAGTCCTCTAAGGACCATTATGCAATTTCAGTAACATTATTTATTTCCCATGTAAGTTGCCCACTTTTTATTTAATCAAAAAAATCACTCATGTCTAATTATTTTAGGTAATTACAATTGTCTCCCCGTAATTAATTTTATTTACATTAAGGCTTGATAACCACAGATCGATCAAGTGATCTGACTAATCAGACACTCAAGTCATTGCGCGATCGATCAATGCGATTAATCAACAATCAAACCCATAATGTAAATGATAATTCAATCAAAATGTAATATGTGAGTTAGAAATTTATTATAACACTACAAAATATGTGTATAGTGCAAGTATGTAGAGTATCGGACTCATGGAGCAAAATGGTAGGGTAATTAATTATTAGAATAATTTCTGTATTTTTCTGTTTTTTCTTGTTTTTTTCATATATTTTTAATAATATTTAATTTTTATATATTTTAAATCATGTTTATATTTTTATGTTGTAATTTTGATTTTATATTTTGTGTTAATTTTTAAATTTTTAAATTTCTTTTTTAGTTTTAAAATAAGATATATACTTATATATGATAATATAGATATTATATATTATATAAGTAATATGTGTATAATGGAAAATAGTGTAAAAATGGCTATATACAGAGCATACAATTACGATTTTAAAAACTATATTGGCCCTTATCTCCCCCTACTTTCATGATCGATCACGTCAATATTGACTTGGTCTCGGGACTTAGGGTCATTCAATATCTTCGATACTTCGTTTATTTTTCTTTTCTCTTTTTTTTTATTCTTTTATTTTGGATTTTAAGTTTAGATATTTATGTATTAATTACAAATGAGTAATGAAAGTTAATTTGTACAATACAGGCGTTTTGATAGGGATTTAAGTACAAAATGGAAGAATAAAGGTAGATAAATGGTTATTCATCAAGGCCCGAGCTTTTCAAAAAATGTGCAAATGCCCTTGGCACTTCAAAAAATCACAAAAAATGGAAGAAAATCTGAAAAATTTCACCAAAACTGTGTGTGATCTTAATGATGTGTAAAATCTAATGAAGTGTGTTTATTTATTTTAAGATCTCATGAGTAAAAAGAAAAATAGGATTATGATTTGAGTCAACAAAGTTAAAAGGCTTTTGTAATAAAAATAAAAATTTCATGTAACATACATGAATCCTTGTGGATCGATCCTCTACTTGCCTTATTATTTATATCCTTGATCTTGTAGGTGTAGAAATTTTATCTTAAATTTCGTGATTGTTACGCATGCACGGTGACGCTAAAAAAATCAATTCTCGAGGCATGTAAAATTGCATTCTCATTTTGGCATCGTTGCTCGGGACTAAGCAATTTATGTAATTTTATTTTTAATATTTTTTATTTTCAAACTAATTTAATATATTTTTATTTCAGGTACTAAAAAATTAAAAAAAAAGTGGATCTCTCCCTCAAATTATCTCTATCTTATTCTCTAAGTGTCGATATGGATCCAACAATCATATCCAATAATTCACACACTGTAATATCTCTCCAATCACTTGGGCATTTATAAGAGTTTGCATTTATGTTTGATTAGATAAAAAAACTTGAAAATCATAATACCGAGTTCTATTTTTGAATATTCATCTATGCGGTCTCTCTGCCTCTGCTACTAACCAACAAGATCACCAATTTATTGCTCACGTAAATCAGATAAATTCGAAGAGTTATCGCATGTCTCAAATAAAAGCGGATTGAAGTGACTGAATTGTTGCACATTGGACATAACTTCACGTGCACAAATAACACCAAGGTCATATCCCAAATCCTTGTGAAAATTCTGACTATTAGAATTTAAAAATGGCTAGATACTTTTTCAGTGCAAGAACTACAATCTCCTTAGCATATTGACTAGTTAAAGGACAACACGTATGGCACTATCCTCAACTAAAATGGTAGTTGTTTTACATTCTCTATTTGACATCTTCCAAATAACCCTTAGTTAATTTGTCAATGTTGTAAAATAGGAAATTCAAGATCGATAAAAAAACCACACAATAAATATCAACTTGATGTAAAACTGGTTATATTTATTTTACTTTGGGTAACCCCCAAGGTCGAACACCAAGAAACAATCACACGCTAAGAAGTAAATTAAGAAAATATCGTGCTAGATTTTTAGAGAATATTTTACAGTTTTATGCAAATAAATGAACCAATGCAAGTCCGACCAAGTTCATGAGCTCTTTAGCAAATTTTTAGTCAAAATAATTTAAAAAATTATGAAACTTGGTCATAGTGAATTTATGCAAAACTAACATACTGTAATTTTTTGGATTTTTTTGAGTAAAGTGTACTTTATGTGAATATTTAAATGCTAAATAAAATGATCTTGAATAAATTAATTTTATTAAATATTAAAACCTAATATGTTCCAGAACTAAAAATGTCCTAAATAACCCTAAATTAAAGGATTCAAAACACATCTAGTATCCTAAAAATACTAAGTTTTGAATCAACTAAAAATTAATTACTAAGATCATTAAACAATTTATTTTAAGAAAATGATGCAAGGAAATAACATGAAATTTGGAGATATGACAGAGAACAATTAATTAAAAATGGTGAATCCTTCTCCCATTATAAGTAGGGTCGGCTACGTGGATTCTTATTCAAATCCATGTTGATAGATTCAACTATTTTTTATGTTGGTTGTTGACCACCTACCGCAACCCCCACAAAGGGGGATTTGAATCATGGTTTTTTGGGCGGTAGGCACTGCACTACCACCGGACCATTTAACTGGTATATAAAATAATTAATTATATATGAAATAATTTTCTATGAATTTTTGAAACAATAGCTGATTTATTATGAATTTAAGGACATCAAAAGGGCAAATATGATAAATTTTCACCCCAATAATTTTAATAAATCAACACTATATCTGAAAAATACAAATAAATCACCACAATGTAGATAATTAATTGTTAACAACGTGTAATTTTTGAAAAAGAAATGTGATGCCAAATTGATGTTACGACAAGGGTCTCTGTGCAAACAAAAAAAAAACTAGGATGCAGTACAGGGACTGAGTTGTTATTACCAAAATAAGGCGGGACACGGCTACATTTCCTCCCAATAAAACAGTTGATGCTCCATATGGGCAATCAAGTGGATGAGGTTCCGCTTCGAATGACCGGCCTTGATGTAGAGTGCCCGATGATCCAAGGGAAGCTGTAACTCGCGAGCTCCTCCTCCCACTGCCCTCGACCCACGGCGGCGAAGTAGAAGTGGTAGTTGTTCGGGCGGCGGAGGAATGGCTACGAGGGGTAGCCGTCTCCTTCTGATTCGACGGAGCTTCGATGAAGGCAGAGAGGTTTGGCACAGCTGCTTCAACTCTTCCTCTTCTTCGAGGAGTGGTTGTAGCAGACGTTCCAATGTTCCTCCAAATGTAGGCATCAAGAGCTCGGCGAAGACGAGCTCGAGACTGGGAAGCAGATCTGAGAGGTTGTTGCTACGTGACGTTCACTTCGCGGATCTCGCCGTAGGGTTTCTAGGTCCGTTGTCGCCGTCGAGAACCAGGGTTGCTGTCACCAGACCTGGAACGAATCTAGGCCTTCTCATATTTTGGCGAATGTTGGAGAAAGGATGCCACTCGGGGCTAGTGGGTCGACGCATGCGAGATGGGTGGAGGGCATTGGCCGCTGCTCGGTCTTTGGTGGTGGAGGCGTTGGGGCCATTCACTGGGCCAGAGAAGGCGGAGAAGATTTGGGGAGAAGAAGTCTGTGCCGTTGGATCAGAGTCGATCCAAGGGCTGAGATAAGATATGAGTGAGACAAAGGAGTGATACTGTACCGTGTATCGTAAATTATCCAATGGTGGTGATTACCGGCTGCGGCTGAGGATAGGTGAGGTGCATGACAACTCTTGAAGCTGCCACATGTCACTTATATAAAATTTAGAAAATTAAATCAAAAAATAAATAAAATATCGAATGACCTTCATATAGAAACTTCCTTCACAATTGATGGTACAACTTTTCGTAAAGAGGCCAAGACTGAAATACCTCATTTGCATAAACTATTACTTTTTGGTGACATTCTAAGTATATAAAATTGGTATTTTTACACCACGAACCCTAGAGCCTTTCTAAATTACTGGCTCACCCTTGTAAATATCGTTAGTATCCCCTAAATTCCGTAAAGTTGCTAACTCTTACACCATAGACCTCGTGATTAATAGACATCCATTTGTTCGCTAAAGCTGAATGAAATCTATAAAAAAATAGGACACTTTAATCTTTCTTATTTATATAATTCACAACCCTTATCATTCTCCTTCCTCCTCCCCCAACTCCTCCCCCCTCCACTCCACCCCCCCCCCCCCCCGCCCCACATCAACCCTCTCTGTCAGCCCCAGCACCTCCCTTGAACATCTCCCTGCACCTCCTCCCCCACGCCACTCCCCTTCCCTAGCACCTCTACCCGCAGCTCCCCGGCACCGTCCTCCTCCCCAACACCTCCCTTCCATCGCCCCCTTTCACAGCACATTCGCTAGCCTTGCCCCCCTTCTGAGCACCTCTGACTGTAGCTCCTTGGCATCGTCCCCTCCCTAACACCTCCCATGTAGCTCCCCCACGTCGCCCCCTTCACAGCACCTCCGCCCGTGCTGCCCCTCTTTCGATCACCTTCGCTTGCATCTCACATGTGTCGTCCCCCTCCACAACACCTCCACCAGAAGCTCCCCTGCGTCGCCCCCCTTCTTGGTACCCCAACCCCCATGCCGCCCCCTTCCCAGCACCTTCGCTTGCACCACCCTCCTTCCCATCACCTCCCGTCGCAGCTCCCTCCAACCGCTCTTGGTGACCATGATGGTAGGCTTCTAAGGCATCCCCCACACCCGATTATCTTCATCGTGTGGGCAATCTTGTGTGTGTGGTGGTCTTGCGATGAAAGGTTGTTGTGTTGTTCGGTAGAGCAACTCTAGTCTCCTCTTCCTCTATATATCTGTTTAACAATCTCGAATATTTAATCAATCGGTTCAAGAAAATCGTCCAAAAAAATCAGGAAAGATCATTTTCGTGACTGGAAGAGACATTTTATCATTGAAAATACAATTTTTTGGTGATTTGGTAGACGGATGGAGATGGGGTTAAGAGAGAGAAAATAAAGAGGAGGAGGAGGAAAGAAGAATGGAGGAATAAGAAGAGGAAGAAGGAAACGAGAAATTGGAAGATCCGTTAAAATAACATTAACCCAAGGCATTGACTCAAGTTAAAGCAAAATTATTGGCAGGGTTCATGGTATCAGGCATGGAAACTTTATGGGGTCGAGGGGATAATAACGATGTTTGCATGGATGGGCAGGTAATTTAGAAAGATTCTAGGGTTCGTGGGATAAAAATTCATATAAAATTCCGTATTTTCTATTTCGTAGTTTTTGTGGTTTTTTATTTAAGATAAATTCAAAATAAAATCAAATAAAATATTATTAAGATATTTACACATTAATCTAATTTATTTTTTAATGATATAATAAAGAAACATAATAAAGGGGCTTATGTAGAGAATATATATACATACACTCAAAATATTTATTTTCCTTTGATTTTTATGGTGATCTGAACTTAGATTTTTTATACTCTATTAAAATACGCATCGAATATAATAAATGAAAATGAAACAAATAAAAAAATCTAATTATGTACATAAAATGACAAGTCAAAGTAAGTAAGTATGTACAATACAGTGAGATCCAAAAACCAAGTATCACATATGAACTTTGATCTTTTTGAATTTGATCTTGATTCATAGATAATTGAATTACATTAAAAGTGAGTATGGGTTCATAGAAGACTACATGTGACAGATATTTGACTTTACGGCTTTTTGATCTCAAATTAGGGTGTGGTTTTATTTGACATATAGAAGCTATGATTTTTTGGTATTTTTCATTTGTTATGTTAGTGATAGTTATACAGTGGAGTTGAGTTTAGGAGTTAGTGTGATTTAATTAAAAATGCGAGAAATTAGGTAAAAATATAGGTGAATTTATATAAAAGTGGATTCAATTCATTACTAATGCAAATATGATAGATAAAATATGCATCCTATTTACACATGCATGAATTATAATAATACGCTATAAATGCCTAAATGCACTTAATTACTTAGAAACATAGCTCTATTTTTAGATAATAAAGTGATGAGTCAAGGATTTATCAGTACTTTCATTGTTTCATGTATATATATGGGACATGTATACTTGATTTATTGAACATTGAAAATAAGAACATGAAAGATAACCACTTTGCCGCACTTGTGTTGTGTTGATGAATTAATCCTTGCCTTGTGTTTGATTTGAAAAATCTTAAGGATTTTGATATGCCAGTCCCTCTTGGGTCACTAAGTGTGTCTGTTCGAATGACTTGGTCAATACTCCAATCGAAAGTAGATGCAAGTTCTCATTTCTGATGCTTTTGCAAAATAAGGGATCTTGAAGATATTTAACCCTTATATACTAACCAAGCAAGGATAAAAAATATTACTTTCAATAAAGGATGATATTAAGGAAATAGCAAGACTCGTGGAAGATCAGGAAAATAAAAAACTCGAGTCTGCAATCCATTCCAGATCCACTATAAGAGTACCTCCAAAATGATCTTCTCACATACATACATACATACATACATACATACATACATACATACATATATATATATATAAATTTTTACCACAATCAGAACTTTTAAGGAGCATCATTCATTGGATTTCTATCAATCGTGTAACCCCCCATGTACACCATTAGAATTGTTGGAGGATATCATTATAGACAAACATAGGGGAATATATGAGTCATGACTGAAGGAGAAGAATACGATCTTGATTAGACTCGAGGAACAACAATACAATTTGATAGTCTTGATTTTGAGAATATAGAAGAAAGATTTCTCAACACGGTCTTCTTCCCATCCAATCATGTTGTTGTCGAACAAAATAATTTTGTTGGCATTCCTAATGCTCACCATGTGATCGAAAGTCCTAGTGACCTAGAAACAAAGCATGTGTATTTAAACAAATTTGAGGAATTGAATATGGGACTTCACCTTGGGATTCAGAAAGGTCGATTTTAGAATTTGATTCTGAGGATGATCTTGAGTTAATTTGGATTTAATTTTGAAAAAAATAAAAATGATGTAATATCGACATTCTTGACTCGAATAAATAAAAAAGAACTTTATGAGCCAAGTAATAGAAGTTCCAAGCCCGAGATTATTAGAATAATTGATGACTGCATGAATAAAATTGAGAATGAATTTATCTTTCGAGAAGAAGAAGTGATGGAAATTGATATTGATTAGTGGGAGAATTCAACTTCCGAGATAAAGTTTGAGAAAAGAAATGAAATTGAAAGATTGAGTGTTGTGCAGCTTTGCCCTTCAAACCCTGATTTTAGATCGGATGTCTTTCCTAATGATTCTTTTCATGAATTGATGAATCCATGATTCGTCGCTCTAACTTGATTAGATTGCGTAAAATCCACTTACATTTTCATGCATTTAACCTTCTTTTGTATATAATCAAATTACATGAGCATGCTATTCCTTGTATATAAAAAGTCAGTAAAATACACCCAAAAAAACGGAATATACTAGTGACACTTACTAAGATACTCGTAACTTAGTTGCACACAATTCATTACAAAACATTGTTATGTTGTAAATCATGATCTTATAAGCTAAAAATATACCGTATGTAGCAACCTTTTGATAATCAGACATTTGACTAGATGATCCTCTTAAAATTGATATGTATTTAAGCTAAATTAATCCAAGGGATATCTAACCTATATAGAGAGAAATGCTATATTGATAATAACAATACAATATGTATTTTTCCCTCTATTTCAAAATTAACTAAATTATTAAATTCATCTAAAATTATTTATGACTAAAAAAACTCCACACACATACAACATCTATGTACGTATATGTCCATAACTAAATTACATTTAATTAGATTTATGATAGAAATTGGTATTAAAACTTGCACATGGATCCAAGCTTGCTGGATGAAACTCCCGGTTCCATCCCAACTACTCTTTTGCACCTTGATCTTAGCACTTGATCACCGCCCTAGATCTAATCATTGTCGTCCCTTAGCGCCCCTCATCTTTACCATATGATCTGATCCCAGATCACATCCACGCTGCTCATTTACGCCCATTCCTTAGCCGCTCGATCAAGATCATAGGATCCGATCCGAGCCCTCCACCCGCGCCCTAATCAGAGCCGTTGGATCGTGAGATCCAACGGCTAAGACTTCTTCTTCCACCCTCTCCCCCTTTCCATTTTAGCTCCGCCATCACTACACCTCTCCGCTCCCTAATGGCCTCTCCGCGTAGCCTGGACTCCCCTGCCTCACGCACAACCATCCGTTCACCTCTCCATCACTCCACCTTCCTCGGGCAGCCGTTACAAAATACGTCGCCACCACTAGTAACACTTGATCCTCCACCTATAAAAAGCCTCCCCTCCGATGTTGTCACACCCCATCCACCAACCACGGAGCGACGACCCAGCTTCCTCCGCCCTCTGGTGACAGTGGAGGGTGGTTGTCGAGGCAATGACGACCCCAACAACCCCATGTGTGATTCATGGTCCTCCGACCATGTTGCA